>JBBJLS010000039.1:1729626-1762937 GCA_037577275.1 Bryconaethiops microstoma | reverse complement strand
TCTCTCTCTCTCTCTCTCTCTCTCTCTCTCTCTCTCTCTCTCTCTCTCTCTCTCTCTCTCTCGCTCTCTCTCACTCTCTCTCTCTCTCCGGCCCCCCCCCGTAGTGGCTGGCTCTGCTGAGGGGTACAGTACACGATTTCCAACCACATGGGACCGTTCATCAAAGAAACATAGATAAAGTCCATATGGGACACAGGATACCATGTAAGCACACAAGACCAAGGCACCGCAAGGCGAGCGTGAGTCAAGGTGAACATTTGAGTTTGGGAAAGCGCTTCTTGTCAGGCTCAAACAGGAAAAGCTATGTAAAGTTATACTGAGAACCCTCATCACAACATAATGTGTTTAAACCAACTTGTCAGTTTTGTTATTACCAACGACAGCCCGTTACGTTATACGTCTGAACATGGCTGTATAACTTTTAGCCACTCTAGGAATGCCTTTCAGAAGGTAGAGAATATCATGAAGAATTGAAAAAGGAAATTAAAAGCAGCGTTTTTCAGAGATATTAGAGTGGAATGGAGCTCTATAATGAACTGGAAGAAGAGCTTGTTAAAGAAAGATGGCTTCATGAGAGAAAATAGAGTGGGGGAGGAAACTGCAAGAAGTTTGTTCTTGTTTGGAGGAGGAAAGTTGACATGATCTTTGAACTGATTATGTTGTTTTTCCAGACTCTGGGCCTCATTGTTGCTCTCCTGTTGAATTTATGCATCAGATTCTATCTCAAGTGTGAGTCATTGAACATTTTTGACAGACTTTTTCTTTGTCTGATGCAAAACTGATCAACCTGCAACGTCTTACATGGTTTAATTCAAAGGTCATGACATTTTATTTATCGATAATTTAGTAGAACAGCCATGAAATCCATAAGTGGTGGTTTTACTTTAATTTCACGCACCGCAGTGAATTGTCCTGGAAGTGAGCATTGAATGAGTGTGAAGGTTCTATGTGAGATGGAGCTTTTCCATAACTTAAGAAAATGATATGCCTTGAAAATGTTGTAATATTGACTTTTATCAATGCACTCTAGAAATTTACATTTTCAAGATAATTTATTGTAAACTCAGCTCTGGTTGCACAACTTAACGGAGTAGCAGAGCGAATTGATCTCTATGATATTAATGTACTGAAACCTTCAAATTAAATCCAATACACTTTCGGAACTGAACACTGAAATCCTGAAGGAAGGTGAAGTAGAAGATTGGGCAGCAACTTTTAGACTGTGGAGTCTGTTGTAGAAGCTTGATTCTCTAAGCGTTAGACTGAGTGAACTACTTTGTGAGTGTGTAATGTCTTACCGCTTTGTCGCCCCCTCTGGCACAAATGGAAACTGTCCTAGGTGTACTCAATATAACTTGGTACAACTCAAAAGAACTACCAGACACCCACAGTTTTAAATAATTCGCAAAAATTGTCTATATATTTATAAACAATTTACCTCAGTACTTTCAAAATCTACCAGCTCTAGTCATCATATTGCAGAGATTTTATTAATGATATTTTAAAAACTCATCATTGCTCTCTTGATGTGACATGAATGAAGATTTGTCTGCATTATTAGAACCAGTTGGTCTGGATGCTCAGGAGATGTAAACAGTTGCAGTTTGTAGGAGACGTTTGCATAATGTAGCCTTTGTGAAGGCCAAAATCACGATAACAGTTTTCCAGTGATAGATTGTACGGCCCTATTCTGTGGCTGTTTCTCTTGGGGAATAAACTCAGACTCCTTTCCTTCAGTATTCAGCAGCTCAGTGAGTTTTAAATGAACAGTCAGCTCCAGAGCTCTTGGGGAAGGGCATCAACTGAGGCATGAGGAGAGGCCCTCATCAACCGGAGACAATCAGGCATCAAGCACCATCTAATTATAGTGAATGAAATCAGAGAGGCCCTGTCTCATGAAAGGACATCACACACCAAGAGACGCTGCGAAATCAAAGGTCCGCTCGCCACCAGGGGCACCAGAAGCTCGTCTTGCTATGAAAAGTGATGGGTATCCATAGCACCTCTTGGCATGCTTTGATTCAGGACTTAATTAATTCCTGAAGGGATGGTGTAACCGGATGATCCACTTCGAAGTCTTAAAGAACTTTTGACAGCAGCAAGCTGCGGATTTGTACCCGGCGATACAAACGTATCATCATCGCTTTCACTCCAGATAGAACTGTACACATCTCAGACAAATATTTAATGGCAGAAAATACCCTGAGGACTAGATGGGGCTGGCTTTGCAGATTTACATGAGCCATCAATATTTAAGCGTGCATAACAATTCCGGACATGACATCCCAGCAGGGTTCACAGGTTCAAATCAGGGCTGGGAGATCTACCATCCGGACGCTTTTACCCGTGTTGGTGTCATACACCAATACTGATGTTTAGGTTCAGCAGAAGTGATAGTTAACAGGAGTGTTAACAGTTAACAGTTTCGTTACACTCTTCATCTAAAAAGTATTAAGATTCCTTTCTAGAAATCTACTTTCAAGTTCGCGCTTAAAACTGCATAAGGTTTCTCTTGGTGAAATTCTACATGAAGCAGAGCTGAACAAAACACTGACATTCTTTTGAACAAAACTCATAAAAAGGAGGGTGCCAAAAAGGGATCTTTGTGTGACCCCATAAGAGAACGATTATGGGTTCCCTAAAGAACTTTCCAATGGATGTTTTTAAAGGAACCACTTTTGTAAGTGCAATGTGTGAGTGCTCTTTAAAGAACCTCCACATAGTGTAAAGCTTTCTTGAAAGAACGCTCTCACTAGTAAAGAACATATGTTATGTGAAGGTTCTTTATCAACGTAAGGTTCTTTGCCATCCCATTTACAAAAATGGTTCTTTAGGGAGCAGAAATTGTTCTTTCAGGATCAGAAATGGTTCCTTCTAGGGCACTGCTCTTTGAGACACCAAGATATAAACGTGAAATAAATGTGCTAAGAAGGGTTTCACCATTGAAGAACGACTTTTGGTTCCTTAAAGATCTTTTTCAGTGGATGTTCTTTAAAGAACTGTTTTGTTACAGTTCTGAGTTGTGTGAGTGTGAAGGTTCTATGCGCGATGGAGGTTTTCCATAGAAATGGACATCCAAGTATTTGCAGAGCACCAAAACTTAAGAAGCATGGTTTTATTAACTTTACTTTTGAAAACGATATGCCTTGAAAATGTCAAGCAATATTGACTTTTATCAGTTGCACTCTACTAATTTACATTTTTCGCGATAATTTAATGTAAACTCTCCTCTGGTCGCACAACCCTCGTCTGAGCAGCGGAGCAGGCTAACCAGGCCCGTTGCCTTCACAGGGGCATGTTGTTCATTAGATTCAAAACCAGGGAGATGAAATTGAAATGCCGCTGAAAAGCAGCCAAGCCACAGACTCCTAACAGGCAGACTAGGAGACATCGTTTACATATGATGTCCTGAATAAAGACTCCATGTGTTAGCCCTTAGCAATCAAAAGCACTCCTACAATCAGGCCTTGGGTCAGGGCCCGGTTGGGTCGGTCCCATGGAGAGGGATGGTTGTGGGACAGCTGCGGTCGCATCTTTCATCTTCCCAACACTTGGAAGTTCGAACTTGTCATAGAGTAGCCCATACAAGCCTCTCTTGGGTCTTTATCTTCTCTGCGTCCAGTAGTGTGTGTGTTTTTTTAAGTGAATTCAGCTGGGTAGCCATGCTGAAGATTCACATGCTAAGTTTAAGGCACGGTCAAGGCTAAAGCAGGTGGCTGGATAAATCATACTGACATTTCGCTCTAATGAATGTCCCGTCCCATGAGCGCAGCATCAGAATATAGAAAGGCAGAAATCTTTTTTCATCAACTTGATTTTGTGGTAGAGTAGTCAACTTTTCATAGAGAGGTGTGGTTCAGAAATGATAACAAATGTAGGACATTTAGTCTTCTGTTCAGTCCTCTGACTATAGGGAAAAGTCCAAGGGTGCTCAATCAGATGGAACACTATGTAGGTCAGCTGTACTTGAGCTTGTAACAAACATTCAAACCACTTATTCATGACTGTGTATTCGTTTTACAGTGAATCCTTCATTAAAGCCCTTAGACTTGTAGCCAGTTAGCTCTGTCCTCTAAAGATGTGCTTTGCTATCTGGCACCAAGACGTTAGTGTCAGAGCCTATCAGTTGTGAGGTGGGACCTCCATGGATCAGACTAGTTTATCCAACACATCCCACAGATGCTCAATTCGACGGAGATCTAAAGAATGTGGAGGCCAAGTCAACACCCTTAAATCTTGATCATGTTCCTAAAACCATTCCTGAAGAATTTCTGTCATTCCTTGGACCACTTTTTGTAGTTACTAATATCACACCACAAAACCTCCTGTTTTTGAAAATGTTCTGGCCGGTCATTTAGCCATCACAGTTTTGTCTTGTCCAAGTCGCTCTAATACTTTCAAGTCACTTACACACTTTTCCTGTTTCCAGCACATCAATCTCAAGAACTGACTGTTCACTTGCTGCCTAATATACCACAACCCATAGACAGGTACCACTGTAATGGGAAAATCAGTGTTTTTTACTTCATCTGTCAGTGGTTTTTATGTCGTGGCTATTTGGTGAACATTCATTAGCAAGATCCTGCTGGTGTGGGTGTCCTCGCCTACGTTTTTTCCAAACGAGTTATCTTTTATAATCACATATTTATTATTTGCTTGTTATGTCCTGTTCTTTAATAAATCAAATACTTTTCCAAATGTTAAATGACCAATTAATGATCAAAAGATCATTGTACTCACTTTTTCCAAGCCTTCTGGTAAATGCGGAGCTTAAATTTTGCTGGTCCTTTTCGTCCAGCAAAAACAATATACAGTGATACTGTGTATCATAAAAAAAGATGAGTGACTGTGACTTATATATTGCCCATATTGCCCACCTGAAAAAATCAAGAGGTTCTCCAGCTGAGGACGCGTGTGACTTGGATTAGCAAGCTTTGTGCCCACAATCTGGTATCTCTTAAAATGCCATTCCCTTGCTCTTAAAAGTGGAGTCTAGTGTGTGGTGAAGCGTTTGACCGGCCACTTCAGTGCTCAAACACAAACAGGCAAGGACATTTACAGCACAGCCCGGCTGTTAAACCCCAAGTGTCTCTTAACAGCACCATTTGGCGACTGGATCAAAGGTAGCCATGTAAAACAAGCAGGGGCACCGTAGTTGAAGCAATAGAAGGTTTCCTCAGGCTTCTGGTCTTAAGGCCACGTCTGAAGGCAGGAGGGACGTATGGGTTTTTTGTGCCCTGTAAGCTGGTGAGATGGAAGTAGTCATTTTGGACGCTGATTGGGAGCGACAGTACGGATCCTCCTGTAAGAGATTCCTCCCGTGAAGTTCAGTGGGGGCTGTAATCGCAACATCTGTTTGACATTGGCCAAACCCAGGGAGATCACCCACAGGATATTGCACTTACCAGTGGGGGGTGTGATCTTAGCCATGGGGAACTCTCTCTCACCTCACCCACACTGCCCCCCCTCCTTCGGAACTAAATCCACATGCCTACCCCTGTGGGAGCCACACACACACCCACTGAGCTGACCCTCACTCAATAACCCACCATAATGCTCCCTCAGTTGCCCACTCCAGTGGGTCAAATGTCTATCAATGTCAACTTAAAATGCCTATTTTACCTAATTATATTAACCCTTAGAAGTGAATGTTAAATACATGTCGTTTTATTTCGAAGGGCCCATTTTTGCATTTTATTTTGTTCTTTGGGGTTCAATTATAAAGCTCTTGTGGGCGAATGTACCAAAACCTTATTAATTCATAGTCGCATGAGCATTATTTATTTCTTAAAAAGTTTAACTCTGCCAATAAGACGGATACATGCAAACAGCCTCTGTTCTGATAGGCTGTATTGCAGTGGGCCTCATTGAGAAAGCCATGCAGACTGGAACACTGTATAACTTTACTGTGAATAAGTCAGGCATAGTTTTGTGATGTCACTGAAACAATGAATTCAAAACAGGTTGTTTTTTAATCTTAGTGTGTACCCATAGTCTTTATGGATTAGGGGTAAATGTTTAGCTTTGAAAGTTGGCAAAGAAAGGTTTTGTCCTTGTTTGAGATCTAAGTGAATGAAAAAAGTGGGAAATACAGGCTCGAACTCTTCAGCATAGAGCCTGTTAAGTGTAATAGAACTGTCCTCTGATTGGTCAGAGGGACGTTAATGGGTGAAGTGCGATCATCTGCAGAGTTTTAGATGTCCTCCAGAACAGCTTCATAAAAAAAGTAGAGTCTTTCTTGAGGGTCTGGTCATGTTACTCTGAACCTTGGTGGGCGATCAGTTACATAAAGCCATTTCTTCTTCTTGACGGTGTTCGGAATAGGAGCAGAAAGATGCTTCTAGCCGCAATTCTAAATGTCGAAACCATGCTGTGATGCTACAGTTTGAAGTTTGAACCCCCATCCTGGACGATTGGTGTTTTTGTTCCCCGTCCCTTTGGTGCATGTGTAACTATCATTAACCCTGCCTATGTACCGTAAGAGGGAGCTTCGCTCAGACTCATTCAAACGACCGCACCAGACGCGAGGGAGCTCGAGAGAGAGCGAGCGAGATAGAGAGAGGGAGAGAGCTCAGTGCGTTCTCTGGGATTTTCACGATGTGACCTTTCAGTGTTCTGTCAGAGCCATTTGTTTGGCCGACAGCTCGGGCTGTAATTACTCAGCATGATGGGTTGTGGGTTGCTGTAAGTAATCCTGCATGATGAGCCAAACGGCTCTCCAGAAAGCTCAGCGCACCTGGAATATGGAGACATCCATTTCATCAGACATGCAGAATGCTTCTTTCTCCCTCTCTCTTTCTCTCTCTCTCTCTCTTTCTCTCTCTCTCCCCCTCCTTCTGTCTTGAATGGGTTGAATTCTAAGAATTGGGGCCCCACCACTCTCTCTTCCAGCAAAAGATGCTAATTTTCAACCGTATAGCACAGAGGCTATTTTCACTGCACATTAAACATTTGTGACATGTCTTGAACATGTTGTATGACCACAAACTAACTAGTCATAAAATATGCAGACGTGACGAACATTTGTTTTCAATATTCCTCGTGTATATTTCTTTTCGGAATGGTAAAATGCTTGCAGCTTGGTTAAGCTTTTCCTTACCAAGTTAAAAAAGTAGCTTGGCAATGATTGTTCAAAACAAATGACACATTTTGTTCCACTTACCCCAGTAGATTAGACTTTGATTAAACAAGTCGTATTTGGTGTCCAAAAGTGGCTTTTTTTGTTCAGCAACGGCGCTATGAGGATAACGCTGCTGACAAACACTAGGAATTAATAATCACCCAAATTGTTTCCATAAATTCATCACCAAGACTTGCCTTATATTTGGCCTGAACACAAGCCCAATCCACTGCCAGCCTGTGCTCACATTGCAGTTATTGTACTGGACCCGAGCACGCTTACGTTATCACATCATTCACTGCTTCATCCTTTTTGAATAATGACCAGATTTACAAAGCGCATCCCATGCCTTCAGATACTGAACCTGCCGTTTTTCCTCATCATCACATTGTTTAGTGGTTCTTTGGTGTCCGTGAACATGAAGATAATTTTACCAAATATTTCAGAGTTCTTCTGTGTTGTATTCAGTGGCTCCTGTATTCTCTCATCTGCCCAAATTTCCAGCAAACACTGCACCTCTGCCATAGACCAAAGCCATCCCTCTGGCACAATGCATTCAAGTCAAACTAACTGGACTTTGTTAGGTTAAATGTGCTCAAGCATGGTATGGATTGGGCAGTGTGGATGCACCCTATACAACTGATCTTGATCTTTTTTTCATTTACACTGGTCATTGTTGCAAAAAACAATTCTAGATCAGCAGTTCTACTGGACTGTGTTGATTAACCCATAGATCTCAGAGCGTATTTGTAAAATTCAGATTTCAACAAATAAATTCAGTGGAAAACAATCTAAAAACCGGTGTTGGCTCTCCTTTATGCTTGCCGTTTGCTGCTCTTTCACTCGGTGTGCCGCCGCTCGGCCGCTCTCCGGACCCCCCTATTTCTGCGGGTTTTCCCCACTAACTCTCCTGGGTTCTAATATCTTTTTCCATTTGTTTCTAAACCCTAAAATAAAAGAAATTTGTGTGTTTTTGTTATTTACGGGCATTTGCGTGTGATGCCATTTTTAAAACCCCAGTAGCAGTTATTATTATTACATGTTGTTTTAAATTACAATAACCTTGATTCTATGTGACATAGGAACACCAAACAAAGCTCAGCATGACGTCTGACACCTCATGCGTCAACTCAAACGGGGGGAACTTCTTCAAAGGAGCTGTTTTACTGTATGATGGCAATTTACTGTTTGTTACACTTTCGGGCACAGATCCATGGTGCTTGCGTTTTAAGCGTTACTTTTGTGACTTATCTTTCATTTTTATAGCCCACAGTAAGTCATACTGTGTCTTAAACCGCATCAACAAGTCTATGCAACCTTGTTGAAGAGCAGGGTGTGGGTAGAGAGAAATTTTAAGGATGTATTGTGGGGAACAAGTCGTTGGCTGTTGACTTCTGGTGTTTGTTAGCAACGTTAGCCAATATGGAAACCAAACATGTCTTTGCTGACTGTCTGCCTCTGATGTACGGGAGGTCTGCCTCTTTAAAACTGCCAAGTTGGGCAAAACCTTGAGTCTTTTTACAGTGCTGTACTCAAATCTAAGGGAAAAATCTATTACTTCTCCACCGAGTCCCATTTTTCTTCCAACAAAGCATGCTTATCTCCGGTTGGCTGCCATGCTAGTTGCTGCTTCTAAAGACTAAACGTTACAGTCCATCTGTTATCAACTTATAGCACACTGTAATTAATGAAGTATTTAAATGTCATTATTTTTCATAGTTCTCTTGAAGAGCCCAAAGAGAGACGTCAGCTTCATTCCACAAACAGCCTTTGAATGTGGTTTATGTCTAACAGCTGGGCTTTGTCTGAGGTAATGGACGGCGTTTTCACACAGGAAGTGGGCCGGACTACATGCTGGCCCCTACACTCTGTCTCTGCAGGGTGGGTTATCTCTCCATAAGGCAACAGCTGTCCACCTGCGAATGAAACACTTCTAACCTTCCAGCGCTTCAGCAAACTTGGAAGACAGAGCTGACGCGGAGGTCAGACAGACACACGCTCCAGGAAGGCTGTTGACACGTTGACCTATTTGCAACATTTGCAACTAATCTCAAATCCAGGCCATCTTGCATTTTTTTCTCCGCCTTGGCCAACTTGAGGTAGTTCCACCTGCCTCAAGAACTCAAGATATTCGAAGAAGCTGACTGTTTGATGTGTGTTTGTGTTCTTATAGGGGACTTTGGAGGGTTCTAATGGAGAGTGGTGGGGTGGGGCCTGGGTCTTAAACAGAAGCAGTGGGCCTACAGAGAGGACGAGGTGCTAAAACAAACATGTCATTGATTTCAACACAATGGGCTCTTGAACGGGAGAGAGTTAGGTTCAGAAGTTGTTGTTCTCCTCAATTACATTTCACTAAAGCCTCCTATTGTTGTTTATTATGCCTGGCTGAATGACCATGTGTGCGTACCTGAAGGCCGTGATAACTGACAAAGAAGGCTTGGGGTCAATGGCCCCTGTATGCAGGCCTGCCGTGCGTCAAGGCTTTTTAGAAAATAAAATATGTGAACGACAGCCATCTGAGCTCTGCGGCTAATTCTTTCTCATTTGTTAATCCTCTTTGAACGCTTTGAAGCATTTTACATGCATGCTTTAGCTAAAGGCTTGCTCTGAAGGTCTTGTGAATCAAGTGAGAAATCGCCTGTGCCTGAGTTTAATCGCCCACCGGTGCCGCAAATGAAGACGACCAGATGACACACATTCACACCCCCGCGCTATAATGTCCTAATGTTAGCACTTGACATGGAGTGGCACCTCTTCTGTAGGAGCTTTCAGGGTTCTGGCGGCTTTTGAATTCTCTGATCATCAGGCCTTTACTAAGGGCCAGTGAATGACGCCTGTTATTTCATCGGGTGTAATTAATGAGACAAAGTCTTTCGCTTGACTACTGGCTCCTAACGAGCCCTCTGTTGCTGTAGGGATTTTTTTTCACTGCTGTAATAGCACCACATTCACGGGACACATCCGTCTCCACCAGAGCCCGTGAAGGAGAATAGCCGCCTCACACCTGTTAAGACCCTTCAAAGGCAGCCAGCCGCCTCATCTGGCCCAAAGAGCACACAGGCCTGTCCGTCAGGCCCTTTCACGCCTCTTTCTTGTATTCATAAGCCTGAAAAAATAGCGCCATGGTTCAGAAGCCTGCGGCTGTATCGCGTTGAATGGCTTGTGTGAACTGAGTCTGAATAAGAGGAGGTTGTAGCTTGTTGTTGGAACCCAAACCTTCGCTCTTTGTAGACATTATACTCATTGACCGTTTAGAAAGCAATCAACTGAAAATCTTCACACAAAAAGTCTTTCGTGAGTTCCGTGTCAAGGTCAGAACTTCATGGTCTCATATACACCAGCCTGTTGTTACCAAGGATTCGAATCAGACCCGCACAATATGTTGTTTATTTGTTATTGTTGTAATGCTGGCTTTTGCAAGACTGGTATCACGAAAGGTGATTTGAAAGTAAAGACAATTTCAGTGTGTGCTGTGAGTGTTGGGCCATAACCAGTTTTGAAAAAAAAATATATTTATTTGTATTTAAAATATATAGATGTACATACATCTGTCCCGTGATCTGTCTATGTATCGAAACATCGAAACTTTATAAAGACTCAGAACTGTATTAACACAATAACACTAACACAAAACACATCAGAACAGAACTTTTTAACATGGTCTCTCTGAGTTGGAGAAACACATTTTCATCCTCTTTGTGCGAGTGTTTAATAAAAAATCTGCTGTTTTAATCCATAAAAATTCCCTCAGCGCAAAAATCCTTAACCCAACATTAAGAATGAGAAATGCTGTTTGTGATGGAGATTTCCCTGTTTATCCCGTCACCGTCACTCATGGGGCGACCCACTGATCCCACTGATCTGTGCTTAAACAAAGCAAAGCCAGGCCTGAAGCTTCGGGTTACAGATTGGAGTGTAAAACAAAAAGAGAAAGAAACAAAAGCTATACATCTCATTTTTGATTTTATATCCGTTATCGATAATTAGCAGAAAAATGTGTAAGTGGTCCCAGCTCTAACTGTTCATACCCAGAACAACATTAGGTGCTCTAAATGAGTTTTTGCGGGAGTTCTCACAATTTTTACAGTCGCACATTCTCTCAATCGCAGTGTGTCACAGTTAAGTCCAAATATGGTATTTTGTCCATACTTTTCAGCCCACCATATTCCAAACCCTTTGGAATATCTGACTGTATCTTGACTAGATTTAATGAGGAGGTTATTCTCGTGCAGAGGAGAAAGTGAAAGCCTGTTTAGCTTTGCTCATGTCTGAGCGCTGATCTGATTTTTATCATATGAAAAAGACTTGGCTGTCTGTAGTCTGGGCTAAAATGTCAGTATGATTTACTCCATTCTGAATTCATGTTGTCACCAGCCCATAACTAACCGCTTCTATTCAGCGTGTGTGGTGTATGTTTTGAGTTACAATCATTTCACACTCCCAAGAAATACTGAATGAATAACAATCGAATCCAACATATGATCTAACTCTGGATGCACCAGTATGGAAATTCTGGGCCAGTGCCAATATCCAGTCTTCTTGTCTACGGCAATGCCAAATACCCGTATATACATATGGGTAAAATGTCAAAGTTACGAATCAATGCTCTTAGATTTGTATTATGGACAAATATGACATTTATTTCTTTAAGGTTACAAATGAAGAAACATTAATAAAATGTAGGCATTTGATATCTTGAAAATACAAGTTTATCAAATCTAAACATGTTTTCGATACCAGTATTTTATCAGTTATATAATATATTATGCCAATATTATCCCAATTTATGACCCCATGTTCTAACTCACATAACAGTATGACACAACACAGGGGTAGTTTTCTGTGTGGATGGGCCTGAGGGAGGTTGACTAAACCGGATGATTAAAATCCAATAATTAGATTATTGATGTGGAATTAGCCCATCTTTATCCTGCCTCCTCTGTCATACTCCTCATCCAACTCCCAGCTCGCAGCAGCTGACTGTTGAAAATAACAAAAAAAAGAGCCTTTTGTTATCTGTTTACTGTCACGGCCATCTGTCTGTTTGCTCTTTGACACCTGTATTATCCAGTCATGTGCTGACTCCTGGGTCACGGTGTGGCCCAGGATGGCCCCATGTGGACCGAAGCGCCTTGGGGGAGTCTGGTACCGGGGTTAGCGAGGGGACAAGACACTCGGTGACTGCCCCGTAGGTCTCAGATGCTCTTTATGGAGTTAAGTACTTGGACCTTCTACTGCTGAAGTGAATATTATGCTGTGCTGCACTGGAGCTCATGTTATCCACATTTGATCTCCTGTTTTCTGTTTCCGTTACAATTCAAGATGAATGGTTTTCTCACTTTAACCCTTCGAACTCAGAGTGTATTAGTAAAATCTGACTTCAACAAATAAAAAAGGCCTAAAGCAGTTTAAAAACAGCGTTTACTCTTCTATACACTGCGCTTTTCTTCAGCACGCTGCCGCTCAGCCGCTCTCCGGACCCCCTCATTCGGCAGGTTTTCCCACCCACTTGTGGACTGAAACTATCCTGAAAGTTGTCCCATGTTCAAAGATGTTGTGCTTTTTTCATTTGTTTCTAAGCCCTAAAATAAAAGAAATGTGGGCATTTTTGTTCTTCATGGACATTTGGAGTTTTGCTGTTTTTAAAGCCTCAGTAGTTATTATTATTATTATTATTATTATTACTATTATTATTATTATTATTATTATTAATAAATATTTTTAAAATTACTATAACTTTGATTCAGTGTGACACAGGAACACTAAACAAAGCTCAGCGTGATGTTCGATACCTCAAGCATAAACACGAACCGGGGGAACTTCCATGTAGGGAGTTGTTTTGACAGCAATTTACCATTTGTTGCACTTCCAGCACGGATCCGTGCTGCTTGTATTCTAAGAGTTAAGCTAATTGACCTGTGTTATGTAAGCAGCTGATATATTTAACACCATGGCAGAACGCTTTTAGTGAGAGGAACCGTAGCTCCTTCTGATACCTCTCTCACAGTGTGAGCTGCGGGTCATCAGGGAGTAGTTACAATGTCGTTTGTCAGAACACGGATAAAAGGATAGAAAGCTCCCCTTTACTGACCATTCCGAGCTTCAGAACGGACAGTGGTGAAAGGTAAAAGTCAGACTTGCAGATGTTGTGTTTGACTACTTTATTCGTCAGTTTTAGAAAATGCTCCCAGACTTTACTTCTTTTTGTGCTTCAACACATACTCTTGATACTTTTCCTTTCCTAATCGCTCACATAGGAACGACCCAGCAGAGCTGGCCCTGATGACCCTGGGCCCTTATACAGTCCCATGTATGTTGTCGGACAGGGTTGACGTATTGTAGCTTTATGTGGTCTTTTCTCCCTTTTCTTAACAACGAATCAGCAACAGAAATATTTGGAATTTTTATTGTCAGCATCATTAATTATGCAGAATAATTGCTTCAGCCCTAAAGGCATTAACATTACAGAAACAAGATTTCCAGAATGCCGACAGTTGAATTTCATATATGTTGAAATGGTCTTTCAAACAATACAAATCTGTCTGCACAGTCTATTCAGTTGAAAGACTCTCCCAGCACCATTATGCCTGGACTCATATCCAAGTCATACTTGGATAAAAAAGTTAATTTTCCATATATAATGTACTGTAAAACAGCTCTACCGCCATTGTCAATCAAATGATGGAGCTCAAGAGTGTCGTCATCCAGGATATCTGCCAATGCTAAGAACGCTGTGAGCCAAGAACCTCCAGATAGACTGATTTTAAGGAGTGATAGTGTTACTCTAACACATAAAAAATGATCAAAGTCAGGACCGGGTCTCATAAACACATCAGAGGATTTGTTGAGCATTTTTCTTTCGTCTGGCTGATTTGGCCCCGGCACCCCTGAGGTCCACCCTCTTTCGGTCAGGCAGCTGTTGCAGCCTTGGACGAGACTTCGGGAGCTTTGCTTTTTGAAGCCGGCCGGGGTCAGTGCCGGGATAGCAGGGACGGCACTCTTGGCCCAACAAAAAGCAAACAGATGCCACCGAGCGGCACGAGTGTGGCACCTCCCTTAATCGGCTTACCTTGAGTGAGAAAAAAAAGAGAGATAAGAGATGGATGAGTGAGTAAACGAGTAAAGCCGCCGTGGCCCGCCAGGACGCAGCACTGAATCATACAGAATAAAGCTGTGGCGCCATTTGGTTGCTGTGATCTGGATGACCTGAGCATGAGATGAAGAATACTTCCGTCTCTTCATGACACTGTTCGGTTTAAAGCTTGAAAGTTAGCGGCATTTTCTGGATTACAGATGATCCACGCATATTTTTCCAATCTGTGTTTTTATTGCCTGCCCATATGCTTTAATATTACATTTCCAGTGCTTAAATAAGTTATCTGCAGAATTCCAAGAAAATGATCAAAATTCTGCTTGCAGAAGAATTCCCATTAACATTGTTATGCATTTTTTCTGTTTTTCTTTTGAAGCTGTTTAGCAACTCTAAATAAGGTGAGATCAGTAAAAGAGAGGGATCCGAATCCATGCCCTCTGTGTTAGATCGTGATCTGGGCCTGGCTGTGGCAGCGGCTGGTGGATTAGGAGGTTGAACAGACAGTTGAAATGCATGGGTTAGAGCGAGTTGAGGAAAATTACACAGAGCACCCTCTGTTGGAAAGAAATGTAATGACATCTCCCCTATGTAAACTGTCCCAAACTGTCACTACGGATTCTTCAGTATACATTTAATTCTACCTTCAAGTGAATTTCAAGAACAGGTTTAGATTAAACCTCAGTGAGGTTGCTGTAGTAACTCAAATGTCCTAATATCACTTGATTTAAAATAATAATTGAATACACGTTTCCTGATGAACACTGTTGCATGTAATTTTGCCACTCGGTGTTTTTTATTCATTTATTTCTTTTTGAAAGGTTTCGAGTTTATGCGTTTATACATTCAGGGCATTTTTAAAAAAACTTTTTGTCTTCATTCACTGCCAGAATAATACAGATTACTTGAGTACTGATGTGTACTCATTCTGCTTTGTCAAGTAGCTTGATGTATTTCTTGATATGCATTTGTCTGACCCTCTGCCTGACTGACCCCTCTCTCTCCCTCCCTCCCTCCCTCTCTCTCTCTCTCTCTCTCCTTTTCTGCTTGCCTCAGACAGAATCAGCCAGAATGGAGACCAGCGCTTCCACAGCTGCTGAGAAGAAGGAGTGTAAAACAGCCAACCTGGATGGCAGTTGCTTCAGTGAACTCCCTAAAAAGCCCTCTCCTACACTCCTGACCAGAGGTACATCTGCCTGTTCCCTCCCTTACTTACTAGTTTTATTCATTCATCTTAAGTCTGATTTTTTTCAGGTTGGGGGGGGGGGTGTACTAAGGCTCAAGACTTATCAGCTTTACTAAATGCCCAAACCTGTGTTTATTCCCAAACTTGTGTTTAAGTACACAGCAAAATGTGCCTATCACTGGATTTATACCTGCAGTGTTTATATGCGTCCAGCTGGACACAAGTGACCCCTGGACACTGAAAAACTGCTTGATTCAAATGTGTACATCATTGGAACATAAATATTGCAATAGTGAACAAATTATAGTAACAGCATTAATTAAACTGTAATGTTTTCTGAATGTCATGCATTGTATGTAATATGTAATATAATTGAAGGTTTTAATGTAAACCTTGACGACAGTTTCCACATCGTGGGCCGGCGGTGTCTTGCTACATCCAGTACATCACGCACTCTTAGATCACCATGGAAAAAGGGCATGTGCATGAGAGTACATGTATGAAATATACATTTTCAAAGATAAAATTCTGTCTGGAGAGACTAATCGCTGTAATCGCCCAGTCAAAAATCCCTCAAGTGTCAAAGGTGAACCACAGTGGTGCTCTGATAGGAATCCTAATACACCTCACTAAGAGTCTTCTTCATTAATACTGAGAGACTCCCCGTGCCCCAGGCAGGCCCTTGGCTTCACTTGTAAAAAACAAAGGTTCTGAATGCGTTCTTTGGAGTTCCGTCACAGAACGGGGCCCAAGTGTGATCCTGAAGGGCCGGTGTCCAGCACGGTTTAGTGATTTCCCAGTTCAATTAGACCTGGATCAACTTACAAGGTAACTGCCAGGTTTAATGACTAAGTCTGAAGGGAACCACCAAACTATTCTGGCCACCAGCCCTCCAGGATCAGATCTGGGCGCCCCTGCCATAAAAGATGCACCCTTGGGTCCCTAAAACTTTCAGTTATGTTTTTTTCCCCCAAAAGGAACACTCCAGCATTTTCAGCCTTGTCTTAATCTGCTGTATAATCTATATTAGCTGCAGCTGTACAGTAGTGTGCAAAAGTCTTAGGCACCTGCAAAACCAATATCTAAAACCTGTTGAGCAGTGAGTGTTTTTTCACATGAATATTACCAGCTATATTAAATAAAACTAGAAATAATAAATACAAATGACATTATCCAGTAAATAGTAATTTTCTGTTCAGTATATCACTGTGTTCCTTGTGGAAGTTCAGTATTACATGTAGTTTCTATCGGAAACCTGGTTTGACTCAGTCAGTCCTTCATTAAATTAAACCAGGAGCTGCTGATGGAATTTCACAAATTCAAACAACGGCTGGAGGAACCGAGGAGGAATCTGGAACCGAGCCTGGGTTCTGCTCACCAGCTCACACAATATCAGCTACTTTTTACAAACAAAACAAATCTTGATTCTTTTTACTGCTTTCTGTTTTTTTTTTTTGTATTTATTCTAATGTCAACTTTACTAGCAGAAAGACACAGAGAAAATCACACACTGAGAAGAATGGCTATAAACAAGTTGCATAGATGCCTATGACTTTTGCCCAGTACCGTAAGGGATTTTAAATCTGTGAGTTTTCTCTGCTTTTTATTAATACCAGGAATCCTAGTGAGGTTTTTGTCCACAGTTATCAACCACATGCGAAACCCATGGCTGATTAAGAGGTGAAACGCTAGAAGAGCCATCAGTCGAAAGGGATCCAAAAGCGGTTCTCTCAGGATCTCTCCAAAGGACCCTTACTTTAAAGAGTGCGGACAGTTGGGAGAACAGGTGATGGGGCGATCCAGGTGCGATTTTAATGAAAAGTTGTGGCGGAAGGTGGAGGAGTAGGAGGGGCGAGGGTGGAAAGGAGAGAGTAAGCGAGCATGTTTCCAACATGTCTGCAAGAGAGTGATGAAAGCAATGAATAATGAGGCTGAAAGACCTTGTTCTTACCTCCAGAGTATAAATGTTATAAATTAGTCAAAACGGCAGGCCGAGCAGTGGACCACACGGCCCTTGCGAGACTGACGACGACGTCAGTTGAGGGCTACTTTTTGAAATGGAAATAGTGCTTGTGAATTTTCTTTTCTTTCTTTTTTTTTTTTTAATTAATGAAGGAGTTTGGTGGCCTGCCATAATAAAGGAAAGGAGCCATCCATAAATTGTTAAAGAAATCTGAAATGAATTGTTAAAGAATTTGGAAGTTGGCCCACACAGTGGCGATAGGACAGTTAAATGGCATTACTTATGCAGAAGGCCTGTTAATGATGTGGTTTGTAATGAAAGCACAGTTCAAGGATGGGAGGATAGATTTGTGAGTATTGTAAATATACAAGCCAGTTTATAAATTCCCTACTTCCCTTCTATCTTTGCGCGTTAAGCCCGAAGCCGCATTCAGGCCCGTTAACCGGTCATTCCTGTCCAGCGTGGACAGTTAAGAGTTGCATTGTGACGTAAGGAAGTTTCAGGTAGCACATCTTGCGGTAAATATCACGGGTTGCCAAAGGCGAGGGATAATTACAGCAGGGCGTTTTTTGGGCACCCTGAACTTCCCTCTGCGCTGAGCTCGAGTGTGTCCAGAACCCATGGGTGGGGGAGGCGAGAGAGAGAGTGAGGGAGCATGTTTTAAACATGCCTGCAGGAGAGTGATGAAAGCGACGAATAATGAGGCTGAAAGACCTTGTTCTTACCTCCAGAGTATAAACGTTATAAATTAGTCAAAATGGCGAGCAGTGGACGACATGAGATTGACAGAGATGCCGTCCGAGGGCTGCCTTTTGAAATGGAAATGGCTTGAGCAGTTTTTGTGACGTTCTTACAAATTAATGAAGGAGTTTGGTGGCCTGCCATTATGAAGGAATGATCATTAATTGTTCAGTAAAGAAATGCACGGAACTAGAGCATTTGGAAAGTGACCGTTACAGTTTAAAAGTTCTTGAATTCTGAATAGTGATTTATAGCATGTTCTTTAACAGTTATTTGGCCCTTTTTAAAACGATTGCTGGGAAGCTAGATGTTCTGTAGTTCTGGTTTCTGCTTTCTCTCTGTTGAAGCATATTTAGTGATATTTTAGGAGTAAATCTCCTTTACAATGAGTGTCTTGTTCAAAAGGAGTGTGATTGAAATGAAATATGATCACACCCAAGACTGAAATCATAAGCTTAATATGATCTGGCCTGCTCATTGAGTCTCCATGGCACGGTTGAATGTGGTCGATTCAAACCCACATGCTGAGGTCATGTGTTTGAATGGCCTTGGTGAAGCAGGGGACTCTGCACTGGTTGAGGCCCCAGGGCAGAATAGAATTTGCTCAGTTCCTGCAGTCCAATGCTCTGATCATCCATAATGCTAGAGAAAATATAATAAAATATATAATGAAAATATATAAAATATTTAACGTAAAGTGTATACACCTCTGAAGGTGTGTTGTGGTATCTGGCACCGAGCTGTGGGTCCTTTAAGTCCCACAAGTTGCAAGTTAGGGATTAGAGTAGTTAGACTAGTTTGTCTAGTAGATCCCATAGATGGCAGATTGGGCTGAGATCTGGGGAGTCAAGTCAACATCTTGAACACTTGGTCTTGTTCCTCAAACCATTCCCGAGCAATGTTCGCAGTGAATCCTGCTGAAATCGCCATAAGGGAATGCTGTTGCCATGAAGGTGGGTACTTGGTCTGCAATAGTGTTTATCCACATAAATACAGGACCCAAGGTTTCCCAGTAGAACATAGTCCAGAGTATCACACTGCCACTTCATACGGGAAGCACCAAACAAGACGGCTTGTTTTGGAGATGCTGTAACGCTGTCTCTCCCAACAGTAAGATCTGAGGCTCTGAGGCTCCTGGTATCAGCCTCACCCTCACCAGAGTAGGATAAATATCCTAAACATATGATAAATGTCCTATCAATAAATAATTGTACTTACATAGATATTAGACCTGTTGTGCCTTCATAGGTAATTATACATTTTACTTGTACATTTTTCACTGAGCATTTGTATTTCTTCTTGACTCTGAGACATGTGGCATGGATGTCTAAAGTAACATTTCTACATGTAGTACAAACCACTGTCCTTTCTAAAGCCCCTGATTAAGTGTGTTGTAGACTAAATATAGACTTGAATCCAAGTCTATATTAAAATGCTTTATAAAATAAATTACCCTTTTGTGTAATTTAAAGAGAATAAAGGAAATGAAAACCAGTCGGAAGAAGCTGCGTCAGGTTGGCAAGTCCTTTAGCACAGAGTAGCCGTATAGTTTCATCATCTTTACTGGTAAAATGTTATTGATCTTCAAAGACTGTGATACCATCATATACTGTGTTTAGATATACGGACTTATTTATTCATTCCAGATCTCTCGCAGAAAAAACAGCCGAAGCTGGAAGTTGCCCAGTGCTGCTCCTGTTTTCCCCCGACCCCTATTGGCTCTGCTCCCTAGGAGGAAGAATCACAGCGCTGTGATCAAAATAAACTGAGAACCCTCAGCCACACGGGACGGCCAATAGCATCCCAGTCCCGCCTGAGCGCTAAAGAGCCCCAGCTGTCTTCTAGTGCGCTGCGACAGGGCAATTACTTATCACAGTAATCCCTATTATTATTCCACCTTCCAGACGCTGATAAGTGAATATGCAGCGAGTCGAGAGCAGCGCAGGCCCCAGAGACGAGGGTCCTTGAACCGGGGCGCGCGTTCCACCGTAAGGCGAGACGCTTTTAATATACAACCCTGTTACAGGCTTTATTGTCAGCGTGTGCTTTACAGCAGGCCGCGGGCTTCTTGTCACCTAAGTCATGCCCACCTTAGAGCATCGGCCCGACCGGCTCTATTAAACCCCCTCTGTTTTACGCCTCTGTCCGGCGTTATTTATTCCCAGCAATTTCCTCTCTATCAGGGAACACGGCTAATGCAGACTTTTAATATGTTATTTACACATAAAAAAAACACCCATCCAAACTATTTGCAGCTCTCGATGGAAAACAAATGGGGCCCCCTCTATCAGCCCCCCTCCTCGCTCCTGTTATATCTGAGTTTAACAATCTGGATTGCTAATAGAACCATTTATCACAAGGGCTGGTCATTTGTTTTACGTTAGCAGGTCCCGTCCCCCCAGCTCTCTATGGAAATGCGATGGAGGGGTGGGGGGCGTATAATGAAGCGGGTGCAAGTCACTTGGTTTAAAAGTGAAAACAATGCCCGGAGTCAATTAACGCAGGGCCAGGTGTCTGCGTCCGTCCCTTTTACTGGACGCCGGGATTCCGGCTGCGAGAGGCCGCCGCTGTATTTATGTGCAGGTTATGAGGGAGTCTGCTTTGAAGTGGCACCTCCTGTGTGGTTTATAGTAGCCCAGGCCAGCTCTGGCCTGCTTTAGCGGCTCCGCTCGGCCCCCCAGCACAGCGCCGTCTACTGCTCTTTATTAATGAAGCTAAACGAGCGCCACAATCTCTTCTGACAGCGCACATCTGTCTGGGGCGAGCGGAACACGAATGAGAAGCCACCGGTGTTCACACGTCACAGTGCTCAGGTTTTTTTTTTGACATGATTTGAACCACAGATTTTGGTTTTTGTCACTAAAATAATACAAATATGGAAATAATGTTTGTTAATGGAATTGTGTTAAAAAAAACCCAAAACAAACAGCAAATTTTTTTTATAGTAACCACTTTTGAGACTTTGATCACACTGATCAGCTGTAAATTTCAGGTTTTTTTAAAGAGCTGCCCCCACTCCGTTCCTGCCTCTCGTGCTCCGGCTAGCAGGGGCGGGCGTCAGCCGGTAATGATTTGATTAACTGGGTTTGGTGGCTTATGACATACATCATGGCCTAAGTGAGTGTGTGGTGTGGGAGGGAGATTGATGGGCTGAGGTGGAGCGCCGTTTCTGCTGAGTCGGGGTGGCCCCCTGGGAGTGAGCTCACACCAACGCTTAAAGCATCCTGGACACACCACCAGAGAGTTTCCCACCATGCTCTGAGACTCTCAGACACAGACACTGAGCTCGTTCTAGGGAACACTGCTTTTCTCTTCGATCCAAGCAGGCCTATATCCTGATCAGTACCAGTACCAGCACTTTTACAAGTCCTCTTGGACTTCATATGTATATAAAAAATCTCAGTTTTTTTTATATATATATGAAAATGTCAGCTGCCCTTTACACTGAGTTATTTTATTTAAAAAATGGACAAACAGAAAGCTTCAACATTTTTTCTGTTATGTGATTACCAGGCACTCTTTGCATTGCTTTTAAGTAAATTGTCCCATCCAAACATGTTTATACTTATTCATCAACCGCTTCATTGCTGGTTAAGCAAGTGTGTCAGTGTATCAGCAGTATGTGTTTTCTGGATGGTACTTATTGATACTTCAGTACTGATTCACTGGCCTTTGAGGCTAAATAGCTAATGGTGGAATAAGACACGTAATTTGTTTTGACAAGTACAATAAAAGTGATGGAATTCTCACAGATATTTATTTTTCTACTAAAAGAAACTATTGTTCATTAAAAAAAAAATATCCTCACTATTGACACAAAACTGATTTTTAGTTTTCATTTTACACAATTCCATGACAAACAACAAAATATTATTAACATTCACAGTTAATATAACTTACAAAATAGCTACACTAACTTAATCTTACAATGAACATTACAAATTTTTTCCTTCTCATTTAAACTCTTTTTATTGGACATGAGTCCAATAAAATGAGTCTATAAATTTTTGTTGTGTGTGTGTATATATATATATATATGCATATATATATATATGTATTATTATGTGTGTGTGTGTGTGTGTATTAAATATATAATATATATAAAATATGTGTATATAATATGCAATGCGCGCACACACACACACACACACACACACACACACACACAAACACACACACACACAATAATACATATAGGTTCCTAGAGTGTAACTAGAGTGTAAGTGTTAGATCTAGTGCTTTATCCAGCAGCTTGATGTGGCAGTTTGGGCAGAGAGAGGCACACATTCATCGAAAAGCACAGAGCAGGTACAAAGAGAAAGAAAGACCATTATTTACAGAAATCTTATCACAAATCACTCGTTCTTACACCTTTCGTGTTAGTGGTGTGTATGGGAGACTGTGTGCATTATTCAAACTGTCCTGAAGGGTCTCTGGGAGAAAGAGAAAGAGACACAGGGATAGAGCTGGATGGATGGTTGAGGGCTCGGTTGTGTAAATAGTTTTTTAAGAGAGGCTGCTTAGCGATAAGGACAGTTTCCTTTATCAACTGGACGAAGTTGCTGTGGCGACAGTGAGTAATTGACGGAGGCGGGCGGCGCGGCCTGGCGGACCGTCCCGGGCTGCCTGGGGAGTGCCCCAGGGGTCAGCGCGCTGGCAGAGAAAAATGCGTCCGAAAAAGCTCAGCGTCCACCTCCTACTACAAAAGGACAGCCACTAATCTTCCTGAGAAGGGAATTTCTCTCTCGCTCTTTTTTTTTCTCTCTCTCTCTCGCTGGCTCTAAATGAGGCTCCTCGTAGGAAAGGTTTATAGGCCTTGAGAGGCCCGCTCTCTCACACACACTCTCGCTTCTCGCTCACCCTTTCTTTCTCCTCTCTCGTTTTCTCTCTCACCCTTTTCCTCCCTCCCTCTCTCTTCATCTCCCCACTTCCAACTGCTGTGGAAAAGTAGCCAGTTCTGGTCACTACACCGTTGGCTTCTCGGCCACTGGACAGAGAACAGAGCGGATCAGTGGCATTACAGCTGTTCAGATCACTAGCAGCATGTAACCTCATTTCCTTCTAGTCGGAACTTTTTTTTTTTTTTTCCGCTTAGGCCGCATCTCTTCGGTACTTCTTAATGTTTTTTTCCCAACAGCAAATAACTCCCTCACTCTTCGGTGTTGACCAGAAGAGGGTGCGTTCCCCTTTTGAGCTTTGGATCCTCCTGAGGTTTCTTCTTACAGCTATAGGGAGTTTTCCTTCACGTCTTTCGCCTCTGGCTTACTCACTAGGGGCTCGGACCCGGATTCTGTCAGGCGGCTTTGTGACAACAAAGTGCTATAATAAAACCACAATTAATTGAATGTAAGTGTAAGGGGTGTCATTCACAAAATTAATTACTAAATTTGATGTAACGCAGATGTTTCTCAATATAATACACATCTTTACAGCAAAACTAGCAGAAAATGGTTCAGAGCTTTCCTCATTATACACAACAAAGTATGACCATAAAATGCTTTATAGTGTCTCCGTGTAAACTGTAGCCGTAAGCTACTATTTTAGCCCCAAACAAGCACGCTAGTCACATGCTAACTGAGCGAACAGCCAGATGCGCGGATCATGTCTATATTGCATCAGCCAGTGCAGTATCACATCTGTTCGCCTGCACCATGAGCATATTAGGTTCAGTATTTGGAGTCTAACCCCTTTTGGACACGGATATATAGTTCAGTATTTGGAGATTTTTTTGGACGTCTGTGGACATGCAAAACTGTCCAGGACGGTTGAGCGCTGTAGCGTAATGTTCCTATTGCAGTCATTGTGTTCTATCCAAATGTTTATGTGCAAATTGACTAATATTTACTTGCAGTTAAGCTTCTCAGGGACCTCTTTCCATCATACATGCCTTTTGGACATAATTCTGCTCAAAGGGAATGTGCTTGTCACGCTACAATTCTACAACACAGTGATGTGTTGATACATCCCTATGTATTAGAGATGAGATGATACCATTTTGTCTTTCCACAATATCTTAGGTTTCTCCCGATACTGATCACTACCCAACCTTAAGAATGACTTGTTTTTAGTTCGCTAATTAGATTTTATAGTTTGCTGTTCAACAGCTATTTAAAACAGCCTTCTAAAAGTCGAAGGATTTCCACACGGCTCAAGTGTTTGACACACTCATTCTTTCCTGAATAGCCAGTCACGTGTGGCTCCTGGTGTTATTACACAGCCCCCTCTTTTTTTGTTCGTACCATTACGTTGCACTACTAGCAGTTCTGCGATCAGAAGGTTGTGGGTTTGAATTCCAGGACTGCTAGCGGCACCACTGAGGCATCATTGAGCAAAGTACCGTCCCCACACACGGCTCCCTGGGCGCTGTATTCCTGGCTGCTTCACTTGGTGAATGGATTAAATACAGAAAAAGAATTTCGTGCCGTTCACACTGTGTGCTGTGGGGGGTTCACGTATGACAAATGGACACTTTTACACTATCCCAACCCAATACTTACACAAGGTTTCAAATCTACTTCCAGTTGCGAAAGGCTGTATAACCATAAGTTCTAGTTCATTCTGCTGGATAACTTTCAAAATATTCCAAAATATATTTTAATTTCAGTCCAATTTTGACATTTTATAGTATCTTTGTCAGTCGGTTTCAGTGAGAGCCGGGCGGCTAATGATCCGGGGTCTGTATGGACGATTGCAAGAACATGCATTTAAAGGGTTAAAAAGAAATTGCCACCAACTTTGGTTCGTTTCACGTTCACAAAGCTGTCCTGTACTAGACTTTATCTAAGATCGCATTTGAAGCGATGCACTGCGGCCGAACGGCCTCTGCTTGAGTCATATGGCCCACCATATGCTGTGTAAATACAGGCTGTTGCCTTGTAATAGAGACTGCAATTATTTTCATTTTCCCCTCACATGGGAACGCTCTCCTGCCCGGCCAGTAATGGCTCCGCGGCGTCCATACATCTAAGCGACTCTTTGTAAACATTTAGCTCGATGGCTCTGGAAGATGCCCTCTTCTCTTTAATCGGAGCTTTCTCCCAGGCCTGGCCCGAAGGAGGCCAGAGATTAGATATACGGCACTAAGTGAAAGCAGGACGTCTGCTCATTTTTCAGCCTATTTATAGGCAGCCATGTTGATTGCTGGATAAAAATCTGCTGTAGATACACAACACCACCCCCCCTGCCTTTCTTTTTTTTCTCTTTTTTTTTTCTCTTTCTCCTTTTGCAAAAGACGAGATTTTTTGGAGCTCTTGAATGCAATCATTAAAGCAAAACCAGCTCTGAGGATGAATGGCCTAGATACCATTAGAAACTGGGAGAAGGATGTCAAGCCTGATCTTTTATACCCAACATTAATCACAGGGGTTTTATACATTATATATTATGTATTTCTGATGATCACAGCCTTAAAAAAAAGGCATATTTTTGCATGTTAATCACTAAAGTAATGAGCAACTGGGATGTGTCCAAAGACTGTCCAAACTTGCTCCCGACCACAAAAGTTGGAGGATGGAGTCCCAGGCCTTGCATGCATAACCGTGCGGTGCTGATGAAGGGGAGGCCCAGAACTGTGGCCACTACAGCCCCGTAACTGGGGCTGTTTATCATCACAATAATGGCGTAATGCTACAATCCCGCATAAAATCCCTGCTTTGAATGCAGAATGATCTGAGTCAGACTTTTTACATCCCGATACAAAGAGGAAGCTTTGCTGCAGAACAGCTGTGCCAGCACGCAAGGCTCTGTAATTAAATCTATCTGATATTATACGTTGCATTGGAACACTTGAGTCAGGCATCAAAGCCCTCCGTTAAAATAATAGTAAGCTCAGGGCGATGTCTGGAGACATAAATCTACACAAACTAGAGGAGTTCGCTTGCACTCGGCCCAAAAACAACACGCCACATTCCTGCTGATTTACAAGTGTTGGAGACCAATATATGAATGCTTAAGGGGATTCGTGCACACTTCCTTTTCCTCTCTCTCTCCCTCTGTGTCTCTGTCTCTCTCCCTCTGTGTCTCTGTCTCTCTCCCTCTGCGTCTCTGTCTCTCTCCCTCTGTGTCTTTCTCTCTCTCTCTCTCTCGGGCTCTCTCTCTCTCTCTCTCTCTCTCTCCCAGTGTCTCTGTCTATCTCTCTCTCTCTCTCGCTCTCTTTCTTTGTGTGTCACTCTCTCTCTCTGTGTCTCTGTCTCTCTCTCTCTCTCTGTCTCGGTGTCTCTCTCTCTCTCTGTCTCTCGGTCTCTGTCTCTCTCTCTCTCTCTCTCTTCCTCTCTGTCTCTTTCTCTTGCTCTCCTTCTCTCTCTTCCTCACTCTGTCTCTTTCTCTTGCTCTCCTTCTCTCTCTGTCTCTCTGTCTCTCTCGCTCTGTTTCTCTCTCTCTCTCTGTTCTTCCGCTCTCACATTATTATCTTTCTTTCTCCCTTTCTCTCTTTCTCTGTCTTCCTGTTTCTCTGTCGTATTCTTTCTGTCTCCTTATTGCTCTCGCTTGTCATTTTTTAGTTTTCTTTCTAACATTACTCTCTTTGCCTCTCTGTTTTTGGTCGTAAATGTCGGTTCTCCTCAGAGATCTGTGTATGTCTGAGGTTTGAGAAGTTTCTCTCCATCTTCCTCTTAATGCACTGTAGTGGAGAGACTTCTGACTGCATCCTTCCTGAACCCCATCAGGACCTCGCACTGTCTTCATGTGGCTCCGCAATCGCTCAAATGCAGCAAAGAGAATGTTGCTCTTCTTTAATTGTTCTGCTGAAAGACGTGTGTATTTGTTTGTGGGGCGCACATGTTTCGGTTCTAGCTTCCTCTGAGGCTGAGCTCCGCCAAATAACTTGTGGATTAAGCAAATAATAATAAACAGAGTCCTGCACAGATAGGCCTGGTGGAAGAGGAGAGGAGGAACGAGGAGAGCGCATGTGTGTGAGTGTGTTGGGGTGTGTTGCTGGGAGGGGGTGTGTGTATTGGTACTGTATACAGTCTGAGCCTAGACACACTCTTTGAACCCACAGAGTGTGTGTGTGTGTGTGTGTGTGTGTGTGTGTGTGTGTGTGTGTGCTGTGGGTGGAAAGCCAGCGGGATCAGCATTTCTCCAACTCTAAACACAAGCTCCACAATAAGCTTAATACAACAGCAGATCCAATATCCAAACTCAACTTCGGGGGCTTTCACACCTACCTCATTTGGTCCGGACTTTTCCGTTTGGTCCAAACCAAAATAACAGACGTGAAAGGTGCCTCAGACCACGGAGCAGAAATTGGTCTGACCAAAAGAGGTGGTCATGGTCCAGACCAGACTATACCATGTCTTATTCGTTTTGCTGTGAGGAAACACCTTTTTGGATGGGTCAGACTTTTTTTACTGGAAGTTGAGGCAAGTTATCGAAGGAAAAAATTAAGTAAAATGAGCCACAGTAGCACTCAGTGTAATTTGCTCCAAATTAGACCTCAGAAGTCGTCTTTTAAAAAGTTTGTAACTTCATGTAAAAATAGTAATATTAGTAATAGAATACAGGGGGTCCTTGAGTTACGCCACAGTGATCCAAAACCAAGTCGAAACACACACTTGCCTAAGTCATTTACCGATCCTCACACAGCTGTAAAATCGTTAAAACACAACTAAGCCACAGAAAAAGGATAAGGAAACTCATACGCTGCATTACTGCGTATTCTTACGCACACCAAACTAGTTCGCCCGCGTAGTCTGTAAGTACGAAGCTAACAGTGTAAACCGAGTGCGAGTGGGAGTGAGCGTCGTAAACTCGAAACATCGTATGTCGAGACTGTTGTAACTCGAGGATCCCCTGTAGTGACAACAGAAAAAGTCTTCTGTTCGTTCTTTTTCTCCATTCCAATGGAAACAAATCAGTTTCAGACGCTCACCCATCTACAAACCAGTCATTGTCAAGCATAGGGAGACCCTGGTTTTGGTCTTGGGCTGGACTTTCAGGTGTGAAAATACTCTTAATATTGATTTGACCCAAAACAGGTGATGTCCCACTACTACAGGTTTAGGACACTTACCGTGAAACAATACAATCCACTCTTCTTAAACTGCATGGACCACTGACCTATAGGCACCAAACAGACAGACAGTTCAACACTGAGGCAGAACCAATCGAAATCCCTTTTCAGTTTGGGGGCAGGACTTTTCCCAGACAGTGATCCAACACAGTTCTCACCAGGATAGCTTCAACCATGGGGCAAAAATGTTCTTTAATGTGATGCATGAACTAATGCAGCTGATTTTAAGGTCCGTCATTAAGGTCAAATCAAAACAAAACATGTGAAAATATTTAAAAGAAAAAGATTTCTTAACCACATAAGCAAACATAAATCACTCAATGAAACATCCAGATATGGATCAAGTGTTATGATTTGTAATGAATGAGTGCTGAATGTCCTTTCACATTTGTTTTTAATTTATGACCATCTAAAAAAGCTTCTATGTTATGTTTGAAAATGCAGATATTCTATCAGAACGTTGTCCACTGTGTGTTGGTGTTTTGTCTTTGTGCAGTGCGAGATCATGTTGGAGATCATACAGACACTTACTCGGTATTCCAGCCAAAATGACAAAACACATGCACTGTTGGTTCATGTTTGCAGCATTCTGTGTGTGATAAAGCTCCAATTTGGTGCCTGGACAGTAGAGAGAGAGAGAGAAAATGAGAGAGAGAGGCAAACTGTCCTAGTATCTTTTAAAGCTGTCCTGATGGGCTGCAGAGCTTAGTGTTTGATTTACCATCACACCTGGGTTCAGGCTGTCATCCTGTCATGTTTGACCCTCTAAAGTCAATACCTAACCAACTCCATACAAACGCACTGTACAGTCCATTACTTTCTGTGGTCCTGGGCTGCTCACTCCTGTGTGGCCTTTCAGAAGCCATGCCAGCATCCTTCACCATAATCTCTCCTGAAAAGGGAAGTTTCTTCAAAGAACCAGACAAATGTGCTGTTTTTGCAGGTTAGGACTCCAGAAGGCCCGAATGGCTTAGAAGAAACAACACAAAAAAAGAGGAATTCCATTGTTTTTTAATAGGCATAATTAAATAATTACAATATAAATCACTTGGTCAAAAAATGATCACACTCATATAAAGATTATTTACAGCCATATGACCAGCGTACGATTTGCTTACTGAGAGTGTGACGGGTCTTCGTTTTGATAAAGTGTTTACACTTCTCTCGCATTGTGTAAAGTCAGGACATTTGGCCTGTAGCATCTATTGCATGCTCTGTAGTTTCTAGAGTGTTTCTTTTGAACGTTTGTCCTTTTGAAGTGTCCGTATTTGCTGGTGCTCTCGCTTTGTTTTCTCCAGTGTCATTTTTTCATAACATTTCCCGTTACGTTTGTTTTTTTTTTTCCCCAGCGCATTTCCCGTTACTGCTACGCCCACGGTGTTTAAGAACAATCCTGCAGGCGCTTAGTCACTTCATTACGGCCTTTTCAGCATCCTCTCATGACTTAATGTCCTGAATCAGTTTGGTAATTTGCAGTCTGGCAGTGATTACTTGGTGCATGCTGATTTCAGATCTATCAGCGTCGAGAAAATCACAGGCACCTAGTTGGCCCAGATGCGCATAATGCAAACGAACTCGCGCCACTCACTATTTACTACTACTATTTACTGGGTTACTATTTTCAGCAGCGCGGCAGACTTTCCTCGCCAGTGTAGTGTAATGGAGTGTGGTGTAATGGCCAGCAACCCTGAAATGGTGAATTACTTAAATGAGAACCTGGGCTGATTATATTTCACTTAGGCGCAATAGCATGTTTGCTCTGAGTAAATGGTGGGCCTGAAAGGAGAGAGTTAAATAAAGAAGGTGACGATTACGCGCTGTTGTTTCTTCTCGCCGGACCTTGAAGAATCCCATATTTCCGTTACTGCTAGCCCACTAGGGCCACTCCTTGGCCCTCGCTTGGACCACAGGCCAGCTGAAGCAACACTGTGGGTAGCCGGAGGTGCGGGCAGCCAGCGCCCACGCGCTGCCCACAGTCACCAGCCGAGCAGCTCGGGGATCTGTGCGCTTGGACCTTTCAGTCAGAAAATAAACCCTAATTCCTACGTTAACTGGCAAGGTGGAGTTTTATTGCTGAAAGCTATTTGTTTTGACTGGGTCAGGTCTGGAGAAGTGTGTGTGTGTGATATCCTGACTCAGGTCTCACTTGTACCCGCTAATAGCACCACTTTTGGTTGCACTTTGAAGGCCGCTTTTGGTGAGAACCTGAAACCATCAGCTAGTTATGTTCCCCTTTTATTATATACCATCTATTTTTGAGAGCTTAGGGAACATCACTGCAGAAACCTTGAGACATCCAGAATGTGTGCTCAGTCAACAGGGGTTCATTCAATGCACGAATTTTATTTTTTAGATATATATTGTTTGTGCATCACAATAGAATTTGATGTTGATGTAGTGAAAAGACTTATTTTCCCCTATTGATTTTCCCACTCCAATTCCACTTGCCTGATAGCCCCCACCCCCCACACCCCCACCCCCATAATGCAGTGCTATATAGAGCTGGTAGGCTAGAACATTCTTCTTTTGAGACTCTTAAAGTGCCACTTGAACTGCTGCTAATGTGACATTCTTGTACAGCTCAACACGCTTGGAGGAGAACACTAACCGCCAATTCTGATAACAAACTATACAGGCAAATATCACCTTGAGTGATGGGAGGAGAAGGTGATCTCCTGATCGTCTTGACCTTTTTCAACTCTTTAATCTACTCTTTTCACATGATGTGATTTTTTTTATTTTGTAATGCTTGTGAGACATTTGGTCTAACAAGGAAACAATTTAAAGACACACAACATGATTTTAGGGCTCTTTTTTCATAATTTTGGAGTTTCTCTTACAAGTGTTTTTAATAACAAAGTAGAAGCAAGTTATATTCAATGTCAAAGATGTTTTTTATAGTTTTTTTATATTTTAGATCTAGTTAAAAAAAAAATCTGTATTTGATCCACATATAGAAAAATGCATATAAATATGCACATCATAGCATCAATAAAATAGAAGGTCCATATTACTGTCCATTTTACAAGTTAGAAATAGGTCTGCCCATTATTGCAATACTGAATTATTGTAATGTTGAATGGAGTGAGTAGCTACTGCTTGGCGCTTAGAGACAATGGTCATGGAAGAATACGATAAGAACGAAGAGGGAAATTGTACAGGCATACGTTTATGGCTTTGTTTTTTTTTCTTTTTTCCCTAGATATAGGTTTTTAATTGTGGTGGGGAATGTTGTGGTCATATTAGCGATCCGGGGGAGCTGGAGTCAGGGCCAATTAGCACATTCGCGTGAGGTGGGGTTTCCAATTGGGGCTCAGTTGGAGGAGCCAGGAAGGCATCAGGCTTCGAGAGCAGTCACCTCACCTTCAGACACTTCGTGTAGTGAGTTAACTTTAATGAGGGTATTCTTTAGTCACATTTGCTTACACATTTTGGATCTTCCTCAAATATTGGCAGATTCTGGATTCAAGGCATTCTAAGTACAATCTGATTTGTAAATAAAGAACCGAAGTAAGGCCAGACATGCGTTATCTTTTAATTCATATTATGTACAGTAAGTACATGTTGAAGTAGTTTTTTTCCACGCACAGTTTTAGTACAGATGGTGATTATCTTTACTCTAAACTAAATATTACAAGTCTGAACTTTGGGCCGCCAGACAAATCTTAATGTCATGTGTTTAAAAAAAATCATCCACAGAAGATAATTTGGGTGACAGAGAGAACTTATGGAATCAGCGTTACATCTTAGGCCACTGTCATTCACTCTCAGGAAGTCATTTGGTGTAGTTCGGACTACATAATAAATGATTTTTCCAATGGTTTTAAATGGTATTATCCTTTTTAACAGCAGAGGATAGTGCAACAAATAAAACACTGCTGACACTGCTGTGTACATATTAGATGCTGACACTGCTGTGTACATATAAAATATATATTTAATTTAGACCTATATTATGAGATATAGACCTGTTTGGTGTTGCTGATGTCTGTTTTGCAAAAAGGTAATGAGGTTTTTTTTTTTATTATTGTTTTTTCAACTCTCTGACTGAAGAAATTCGTAGTTTTTTAAAATGGTTTTAAGTAAGATGAAATGTTGGCTAGTAGGTGCAAATACTATTAGATATTGGAAAAGTCTCGCTTGTGCTAAACAAGTTCAGTTATTGACGTAAAGGATTTTTTTTTGTATTACGTATTACATCTTTGTTTAGAACACTAGTCTAAAAACCAAAAGTGAAAGTGAGAGTGAATCAAGGGATTTGGAGTTTATATGGGGAGCGTCTGTATGTGTTTGTGTATGTGTATGGAATGCAGTGGTTAGGTTTGGCTTCTTATAGGTGTTTGACTTACATAACTTATATTTTCCAACTGAGATATCCTAAAGATTTCAAAACTAATGTTTGTGAGGGGTCTTTTTTTTTAAAGAAACATTAAAAGAACATGCATAGTGAAAGACACATGGCAGTACAAAGCCCAAAGAACTTTTTTGCTCTAATTTTCCATATCATCTTTCATTCCAGGTGGAAGATATTCACACACATATATACGCAGTGCTGTGTGTCATGATGTACTGCTATGTTGAGGATACAGTTGAGTGTAAGGCTGTTTGAGAATGAGCTCAGGAACACTGTAATTAATTGATGTTGAAGGTGTACAATAAAAGTGAAGGAGGAGAATGATCGGCTCCCGGTTGCAGTGGGCTGGTGTGTTTGGATCTGGGACGAGACCCCAGGTCCCCTAAATCCATTTTATCCTCCTCCTTAAGTTTTCCATCTTGATGACATGTGATTTTAGCCGTCCTTCCCACAAGCATCCCCAGCGAATCAGGGCACCGCTGTGAAGAAAATGCGAAAGCCGGTATAGCAATTCATCTTCATATATTTATCTAAAGGCAGGGAAAAAGGAGTTATTACAGGCATATTCGATATTATGCTAAATTAGGTCCCTCCTTTGCAACTGTGAGGGCATTTGTTATTTTCACAATCTGTAATCTGCACTTCATGCAACAGTGAGCCTTTAGGGTTATCTCCTGTCTTTTGGGATTCTAAAGGCAACCCCAAACACATACACACACATACACTAACACACACACACACACACACACACACACACACACACACACACACACACATTCCCTCTATTCCCAGAAAATGTATGTTCTTGATTTGTTCCCTTTGAATGATTTGAAGTATAATTGAAATGA
>JBBJLS010000039.1:1683646-1729526 GCA_037577275.1 Bryconaethiops microstoma | reverse complement strand
AACCCCAAGTTGCTCCAGGGAGACTGTCCCCTGTAGTTAGGGAATGGAAGTCGCTTTGGATAAAAGCGTCTGCAAAATGCCGTAAATGTGATATTATAGCAATATTATCGCAAGTCTAAATTCCGCTATGAAGTACAACACATGACCCTTAGCTTATAGCTGGCGTTTTCCCTATATAATTAACATCTGTGCTAGCTTCTAATATCACTTAATAATTTATCACACTAATTAAAAAACAGGCCTCCTAGTGTCCAGTGGAATGTCAATTGACTGCTCATATTTTCAGACACAATATTTAAACCGCAATTGAAATTATTTGTTAAAATTTAATTCAGAGTTTTTAAAAACTTCTTTTTTTTTTTAATGAAATGAGGGACCTCTTGAACACTCGTAAATTGCATTTTAGCGCTACTGTAAAAGGATCGAATCTATTTATTGTATCTATTTTCATCTATTTCGATTTGGAGGGTCCTGTTACCCACAAAATCGTTCCTGTTGGCGTTTAATAAAAGACTAATTAATTAGCTTAGTAATTTAGATTCTCCAAATGTCTGATTAACAGAATCTTCACACGTCCCCTCTGTCTGAACTGCTGTAGCGGAGCCGCACTGCTTCACCTCTCAGCTCCGCGTGAAACTTGTTGAAGGTTATTTTCCCTCATAAACGCAGAAACACTAATGACTCCCTATTAGTGAGCTCAGTGCGGTGTCAGCATGGCCATAGAAACCAGCGAGCTGGGGGTGAGAGGGGCTTTGCGGAGGTCTGTGGGCCAGATGTGATCCAACATGAGGGGGACGCAGGAACTGAAGTTCATCACTTGAGTATAACCCCCCCCTTTTACTCTCTTTAGTTAATTAGGAGCTTAACTACTGCTGCACTGTGAAATGAAATTAGCAGCGTTAAACTCTGCAAGCCACGCTATGCATCTCTCCGTCGAGTCCAGTGGAATAAAAGATGATGGTTAAAAAGCAGCCCTGCAGTTCGTCCGGATAAAGCTGCAGTAAATGCCCCTCTGCTATCAGCGGGGCTGATAAGCTGCAGCGCGGGGGGGGGGCGCGGGGAGAGGTGGGGGTGGGGGGAGGGGGTTGGGGGGCCCACTTTGAGTAAATCTTTACCCACAAAAGGACTCATTTGTGAATGAAGCTCTTTGTGTTCAAACATGAGCCCCCCCTAAAACCCTCTCCTCCTTATCCCACCACCACCCCCTCCTGCAGCAGGCGGGGAGCGGGCTGCTTCGAGTGGCCTTCAGACACGAGAGAAGTCAAAATACCCAGCAGCACTTGAGTGAAGTGCCAGGACTTCCTGTGGCACGAGCTGAAGAGGGTGATGTCACATCCAAGAGGAGGAGAGAGAGAGAGAGAGAGAGAGAGAGAAAGAGAGAGAGAGAGAAAGAGGGAGGGAGAGAGACCCAAATTACTGTTTTACACAATTACATATATATATATATATATATATATATACATACACAGTATATAAAGTTTGATCATTTATGTTTAGTTTTTGTTTAACTAAAAACTAAACAAAATAAAAAAGTAAATAAAACAAATGTAGAAGTTTTGTGTTCACTTGTCCTTATTTAGAAAATCACCCAAACTGAATACGTGAATTCTGTGGCTCTACATTTATAATTTCTCGATGGGCGCTGGGACCTCGAGCGTCCTTACAGCAGTTTATCTTATTATGAATAAAGTCAAATACACCTTAAAGTGTTTCTTAAAGTCTCAGTCTAAAGTCCTATCAGAGTTAATAAATAAATAAATAAATAAATAACATAGAGACTAGAAAGTGTTTGATGTCTTACAAATAATGTTTTTCCAAAACAACAAAAAAAAGAGTGACGTCATTCTCTTTGCCCTTTTGATGATCTGGCTGGGAAGTCTGAACTTCTCCAAGTGTCTACTGAACCGATTTTTCCTTCACGCTTCCTTGTTGGCCCGTAGATGTGGAGTGACCTGTGCTGGAGCTGCAGCGCTAAATCGAGAGACCTTCGATTTAGCGCTGCGCACATTCCCAAAAAACTCCTTTGGCTGCCTCTGGGATTGACTGTTTCTTGAACCTTGCACTGTTAATGGAACGTATTCATTTATACAGTAATGGATCCTTCCAAGGCTTTGGGAAGCGCCTAAGCATTATTCGCGCTGACATCTGTGGCGCACTCACATCGTTTTTGAAAGCCAAAGATACGGCCTGCAGCCTGCGAGCACGGCTCGCCTCCAAGCCCGTAAAACACTTTCAGATGAGACCCTTGACCGTAATTGAAGATTCTGTACTTCGGCGCAGTGGATCGGAATGACATGGTGAAACATTAGACCTGCAAATTGTTTGGGAGGCCTGTTCTGTTTATGGACAAGCTCGTTCTCGTCAGGCGACCTGGCAGTGCCGCTTGTCTTGCAGCTGGCCAGAGCGAACGTGAAGCAACGATGCAGATGTAAAATATCCCTCGTGACATCAGGCACTGTTCTGAACGCGTGGGGCTCCGTCGTGTTTGGAGTCTGGTAATAATAGATGGCTGAGGGCATAAGCGAACACCTACCTTTTACTTTTACGAACGCACTGCTTGCCGAGCGCTAACTCGTTCAGGGGGGTCCGAATTAGACACGGAGCGCAGCCCTCCTATCTGCTAGGAATCTAATTACACCCTTTAAATTGAGAGTACAACTCCATCAATGCTGACAGCCCTGCTTGTGCCGTTATTGGCGCGGATGCATTACAAAGCCCTACGCCCGACTCTGTGCCTGCTAGCCCCCGCTCTAGAGCTCCCCTTGCGGGCTTGAAGAGATGAGGGAGACCCCCAAGCCCCACTAACCTCATGGAGCCCCGTGTTTGTGCTCCGATTTCACAATCAAGCCACATACCCCCTCCTCGGCCAAACCCCCGCAATCACAACTCCTCTCATCAGCACAATTACAGTGAGGCAGCCGGCTCTTGGGCCACGCGGCTTGGGTTACGTCCAGCCGAGACTAATGGAGTCATAACATGAAGCCCAAGAGGGGGAAACTGCTGTTTATGCCTCTTTTCTCCCATATGCTACAGAGAGGAGGCAGTTACTGAGCATCTTGGCTTCAGAGTCTCCCTGCCAGCAAGCTTTGAGAGGCTTACTGGGAGTGACGTCTGATCCCTTACCCCATGGACTTCGGCTCACAAAAACACTTTGGGTCGCTTTAGTAAAAGAACTGACCCTTAGCAGCCCATTGCTAAGTATGTTTCGTAGTTACCTCACTGGTCAGTCATCCTTTCTACGTCTTAAACTCAGCCTTTACCGATGCCAATATGGCTGTTAGCTAGTGCTTTGTCTTGATTTTTTACATTGGGGTTGAACAATTTTCAGAAAATATCAATATTTTGGCTGCAATTTAAATTGTGATTATTTTTTTTTATGTTAGGGCCCGTTTTTTTTAACCGAGAAGACCGCTGTCATCACTTATTCTGACACTGAGCTAGAATTCAAAACATAAAGTGCCAGGCAGCCATGTTGCTGTGCTTGTGCTGGGATATATACATTATATAGGCGTTCTACTTATTGGTTTAATTCGCTGACAGTTTAGTTCCCTGCTTGAAAATTATAAAGGCTATAATTAAAAAGCCTCTAATTAAAATTTCAAAATGTAGTTTACATATTTTATATGTTTCATATGGCGAATTAAAAATCATTAATTTCATGCAAATTATATGAGCTATATATATATATATATATATATATAAAAGCATAAACACACATGTAGCTTATCTTTCAACCATACTACTTTTGGCCACGCTGAACTGAATGCTTTAAGCATGCACTGCTCTCCATCTTTATTCAGCATTTTGATCATGCACTCCACCTCTCGTCACCATGGCCAGAGCACATAAAGTGACCCGCGGGGAATTTTTCCCACATTCCCCACAACCGTTCCGTTCCAATGTTAGCCGCTTCCCGCCCTTAACCATAATGGGATATTATAGTCTTAAAACTGCAGGACATGCCTGCTAAGGCTTCCGTATAGTGTGTTTGAGTGTAAAAGCTAATTACGTCTGTAACCAGGCCACTCTGCTGAAACAGGGTCAGCGTGCCTGCAGTCCCAGCCCCCTCATTAACCCAAACTTCTCCCTTAAAGCAAATTCAACTGTCACCAACCCCGTTAATTATTCAATTAAGCTGCTTCAATTAACGAGACCATCTGTATTGTTCGTGAGTATTTTACCAGGCAAATTAAATCATACGTTTCTGTAACGCTCCTGACAGTCAGGGTTAAGCCTCGAGAGAAATTTTGATCCAGTTATCTATTAAGGTGTATTGATTCGTGCACCTTGGAAGTCAAGATCTGAAATAATGGAAACTGCTCATTTACAGCTGAATTCGCTGTGTAAGTACACCGGCTGCTTTCACTTGATCTACGACATCCTAACGTACACAGTTTAAGTGTTTATTAAATAAACCTCTGTGCTGTTTGAATGAGAGTCGTAAATGTGTTTGATTTCTGTGTTTGAGTTTAATAGCCCCCCCCCACCACCAGCTCAGTGGGGACAGCCCTCTGCCCTCGCTAACCGAGCTGAGAGCCATCCGCCCGTCTCAGGCTTTGGTATTCAGCAGCCGAACACACGGGGTCAAGAGGTGTCCTGGCAGGGATGCTGCAGAAAGTGCCGTCCGCTCCTTCACGTCTCACTAGTCTTTACGAGCCAGTCCTTCATCCATCGCTAGATCGATATAACAGAGTAAGGAAAGGGCAAAGACCAAGCGGTGCGGAACACAGAGCGAGGCAGCGAGACGGGGGGCTCTAGGCCACTGCCCTCATGTGTTTTGGCTTGTTTTCACCGACACGCTAAAGATTTCAAACACGTGTCAACAAATGTTATAGACAGGTCACAGACTTACATGAGTGTTCACAAAAGACAGATCTTTCCATTTAATCAAAAGGGTAAATAAAATACGTTCAGTACAGTTCTAAATGAATAAGTAAATAAAAAGAAAATGATGAGTAAGTTATACACAAATAAAATGAATAAAAAATATATTAGCAATATTATTATTATTATTGCAGGGGCTATTTCTTTTATTCATTTGTATAGATTATTCATTTGCATACACACACACATACACAGACACACATTTATACACGTCAGAACTACAGTCTAAAAATCAGTGTTACAATCTCTTGATGAAAAAATATTTAAGTGTTTAGTGTTGTGTACGAATCCAGCAACCCCCTGCACTGAAAAAAATGAAGTAAATAATAATTTAAAAAAAGGCTTAATGTGATGAGGTACACTGTAAAGCAGTTCTCCCATGAGACAAATCTCAAAGCCTGAAGATTTCAGGACAAATCCAAAGGCCTCGAGGACACGGTCCAGGCAGGGGCCTCCCTCAAGGTTCAGCAGCACCCCCCACCCCCCACTAATCCCACCGTCCTCCACAAAGCTGCAGAGATCTGTACTCTCTGGGCACTCAGGAGGAGCGGCACCCTCCAGCTGTTCCTCGCTGAGCCTTTCCAGGCGTGTCCCAGGCCGAGACAGAGGGAGATCTTCACCACATGCTGTCTAAAGGCATACAGGTTCTGGATTTGTTTTACTAATCCAGCTCCTGGTACTATAATTTAAGAGATTAAAGACAAAATCCAGGATTTTAATCCCGTGCAAATCAAGTATGTCTGTAGTTTTCACAGTCTGATGGAAATAATAGTGAAGGTGATGGTCGCAATTGACTGAACCCAGAGTTTCCCTCTGGAAGTAGTAAATCTTTTCCAAGAGATTTCAGAGTAATGTAAGTAAAAAAACAAGGCTATTTTTATTAAGATAAGATAAACTTTTATTAGTCCCACAAGTGGGAAATTTGCTTTGTCATGGCAGAAAGTGGACAGTACAAAGTTAAGAGCAGCAAAAATGAAAAAAAAAACCAATAGAATAGAATAAAATACTGTATCAACAGTGCAGGATAAAATGTACACTATACAATCTAGAAATATAAATATGGACATCTGTATTATAATATATATACACATATGTATATGTAAACTATATGTAGACTTAGGCAAGTATGTATGTATGTATGTATGTTGGCCTGAAAACTAGGCATAAAACCACTAAAATGAAGCATAACAATGAAATGAGGTGTAGGATGTTCACCCTGTCCAGTGTCTTGGTTTTGATGGTGGTTGTTGTTCATTTAAAAAGTTAAGTAAAAAAATTGTCCCATCACCAAATTAGAAGCAGTTGTTTGCCTTCAACATAAGCAACTGGTAAATTTCCCATGCAACCAAATTTCCCATGCTCGGATGGACCAGTGCCGCTGGGTATAGTCGGTCCATGTGGTGAGATGCTGGTAAGATGTCCGGACTTGTTAATTCAGCTAGCACAAAACAATGCAGATTTTCCAGCAACTCACTTGTGGTTAACTCGAAAATTCCCAGGTTCACAAGGACCATCCGACCACACTATGAGTGTTGGGCCTGTCGAATTACACAACGTGCCCAACCAGGTTAGGACATTTCGGTCCAAACTGTCTGCGGTAATTTGGGGAAACAATTGGTTCCGTGTGACTCAGGCTGTCCAGTCCTTCACAATTATAGAACCTTCCCATGTAAAGCGTATCCAGCTCCAGTAGTGCTTAACGCCTTCAGCAGGACATTTGCAGTTGCAACAATAGACCTAAGGCATTGGTGTGGTTCTGTTTCTTTTCATCTTGTTTTATTGTGACAACGGCAGCATGAACTTCTGTCTCTGCTGTCATTGGCCAACAAATGCTCTTTAGATGAAAGGAGCTCCAGGCCTGTGGACGAACGAAGGGTTAAAGCAAAGAACAGACAGCGTGCCATTTTGGACAAAGTGGATGATGTTTATAAATGTGGGTGGAAGCCTCAGGAGCTCTGCTTGGGCTCAAGACGGCCCGCAAGCTGAAACACTTCAGCAAACACCCAGAGAGTTTAAGCAAACACTGCAGCCTGGCTCGGCCACATCCCTGCCATCAAAGAGCTTCTTCTGTTTAATGGAAAAACTCTCTGATTAACTCTCCAGACTGTTGACACTGCGATTGTGTAATTAGCAACAAGCATATAACAAGTATATAAAGGTTGTGTGGATAATTACCAGCCCGTCAAAGTTTACACCAAGCCCCTCCCTCATGTAGGCCTAGAGTTTTAAAAGTGTGAGCTTCACACAATTTGCCCTACTCTCCAGATATAGTTCCAACCAAGAGGTCCAAAGACAACAAGAGATAACAAGTGCAACAACCTCATCAATTGGAATTAAGTTGGTAATCAATCCCAAACATGGTTTCAGGCACGGTATGATATACTATTAACTATACGCTAAACTGGTGTAGCCACTTTGAAGCCTGAATGTTGTCCATACTTATGTTGTCCACCATTTCACCCTCTACTGACTATGAGCCTACACTATTCGCTCCTCTTCACCGGTTGGGACAATGCTTATCTCTGCGCCAAGCTCTATTTCAGAGCTGTGCCTGACTCCCCAGGAGGCCATAGAGGGCATCCTGGTGCATGACGGACGAGGCCGACGTGGCTATTTCTGCCCAAGTAGCCATCCGTCACTGACCTGCAGGAGAGAGTGGCGCACCGTCCTTTCTCTGCTACTTCTGCCTTTTTTTGGCATTGATCAGCATCCAACCTCCATCTGCTATGCAGCAATACAGCGTCACGCCACTTCCCCCCCCCCATCCCAGCCTCATTGAGAGGATTGAGAGGCTAGTAGGCTATGACTAGCCAAAGTACCTCTCAGCAGCTGCTTTTCAGGCTTTATTTTTAGGGCTGGGACAAGGTTTTTTTCCCCCCTTCCACCTTGCTCTTTCTAAATGAGCCGCGTCCTCATTCAATTTACAGTTGCGCCGAAGGAGTAATTCCTGTGTTCCTGACACCGCCTCTGGGCCAGAAGTAATCCCCATCGCCGCCTAGCAAGGGTTCCACAGGGCTAATATGAATGTAAGCAGGGGAGCATAGTGACAGTGCCTGCAGAACACAATTTAATGTATTGTTTTTTAATTATCACTCTCATTCATTCACCCCCAGCTCCTATCTTTTTCCCCTTCTCCCCCTCCCACTCTCTCTCTCTCTCTCTCTCTCTCTCTCTCTCTCTCTCTCTTCGACAGGGTTCCTTTTATCATCGCGCCAGTCGTAAAGATAATAAACTTTTGCTTAAAGGTAATTACTTAATCTGGACAAACCTGTGTGTTAAGCAGAGCTATTAAGAGCAGGGGTGATAAATCAGCATGTAGTGGGGGCTGGGTGATTATGGCGGCATGCAATCAGTCTTGGAGACCCTTGCAGTCCTAAGTACCGAAATTACACAAACAGCATGCTAACAACACGCTGCCGACGACGGGGTAGGCAGTGGAGGCCCTTCAGAGCCTGATGCTCCATGCTAACCCCCAGTGCTATGATGCATGGACCTTATTAGAGGCAGGCCCAGATGCGGCTGAAGGATGCTGATAAGTGACCCCCCCCCCCCCGCTCTGGCCCTTGCCTCTGCAGTTGTAAACTCAAGCCTGACCTACTGCACTCAGCATAGATGGCCGAAACAAAGGTACAACGAAGGCTGAACTGAACTGGAGCCTCCTCTTAGTTTGATCCAAGTGCTGCAAGATATACATGGACAAAATACCATACAGGCACTTTATAACTGCTATTATGTGAAGCTTGTAATCCTTATATTAATATATCTTTGTAGCATTTCTAGAGTCTGATCCCACCAATTGGAATTCAAAACATGATGGATAGAAATGCCAGCGGATTGCTGGGAATTAAAATACTTTACATTAACTTTTTTGCCTTTTCCTGTATATTGACAAAGATCAACCCACATTGTTTTCACTCAAGTTATTACCAGCTTTATTTGTTGACTTTGGGAGATGCCCACAGGAACTCAAATGTAACAACTGAGGTTTCTGAGGGTTCCCACACCACACAGTAAAAGCCTGATTTACTAAAAACTTCATTTGCGAGTTGTAGCCTTATGTAACATCGCAGAAGATGCCAGTATTGCCTTAGCGTTGAACTAAGACACCCTGGCACAGCCCTGATATTGACGGTCATTGTATTTCATACTTCATAATTCCCTGCAAAGTCACATTGAAGCACTGTCCAGTAAACGCGCGATTTAAAATGAAACGCCAGCCATGCTGCCCTTAAAAATTCCTGCTGCATTCTGAAGCACAAACTACATGCTGAGCTTCTGAAACTGCCAGAGGCCTGTAGCCACCTTGGCACATCCCAGAATACGATGCAAGACGGGGCCCAGTGGTGTGTAATAGTTGGCATGATGATGTGTAGTTAGGACTCTAGCCAGCTTGTTCCAGAGGAATTTCCTGTCTAATTTCCCCTCCTGCTTCTCTGGGTAAGACAGAATGCCTTTTAATTACAGCGCCTTAGACCGGCCTGCTCGGAGGATCATTACCATTATTGAGCACTTCCTATAAGATGGAACCACTTTAGCCTTTTAGATCCGAGGATTAGGGCTCCACAAACACAAGAGAGGACTGTTTGTGTGCCTTGAATATTCCAAGAGCGGTTACAACAGAGCAAACCACTTAGCCTGAACAGCCATCTTATTTTCTAATTTGGAGACAGATTATGGATTGTATCTGTAGTCTGGTAACGCAGATGTTTTTCACATGCTGATTTTTTGTGAACACAAAAATCTGAATTTTTGAAATCAGGTTTAAACCTGTTTCACATGTGCTTCTCCAGACAGGTTCTTGTATTTCACAGGTGAAAATCTGTTCACAAAAACCATCCGACCGTAATGAACCCCATGAACCTGTGAATTTCACCACTTTATACCACTTAAGTACAGAGCTGTTCTGTTTTCTTTTTTGTGGTGAGTGATGTTTGCCACAGGTCCCGCAGCTACACATGATGTGAACATGTGTGAAGTTCACTGACCAAACACATAGTGCCATTAGATTTGGCAGCATGACGTAACTGTTCTGACTTTTTTCTGACTTTACCGCTTGACGAGGACCAGGATCCGAATGCACTAGAATACGCCACTTTCTACTTCATCGAAACTGAGCAATAACGTGTAAAATCTACCAGCTTAAACTGACCGAGTTATGATTTAGCGCTCATCCCGTCTGAGAAAAAGCCCACAGCTCTGGAGTGATGATGAAAAAGTGATTCACCCCACTGCGTCGGTCCCCCCAGATGTGAAAACAAATGTTATCACCCAAAGACTAATAGATAGCGAAGGTCTGAGTTGGGGAGCGCAGCTCGGCATGGGCCCCTGAGGGGGACGGGGTTCTCTGCAGCAGGTAAACGCCCCTCTTGAACTCTCCAGAGCTCTCGCCTTTTGTTCTCCCAGCAGTGCCTGAACAATGGATCTGTCCGCGTGATAGAAGAACCCAAGCCCACGCGATAGAATAGCTATACCAGGCCCGGTCAATCTCTCCAGCGCTTGCTCCAGAGACGGCCGCGAGATGGCCCGGCCTACCCTAGCCCCAGGCCTCCTTCGGGGGTGAGCCCGAACCGGCGGCCTGACATGAAAAATGTGACCGCTGGAAATAACACTGGTAATGCAGATAATTGAGGCAGTGCGCTGATGAATGGGGCTGTGTGGAGCAATGTGGAACTTTAATGGCGCTGAGGATGGAGGGACTAATGCTGTTTAATCTTACTTTTTTAGCTTTGGTCACTGGAAAAATATGGGTTAAGTGTGTTTACAGTGTCATAAAAAATTGACGACATTCTGTTTTTGCCGTGAATTCTTGCACACTTTGCTATTGTCCCTTTTTAAAACCTCTAGTTTAGTTTCATTTTTCACTTCTCCTTATTTGTACTCAGGCTTCTCACTTGAAAGCTGTGCTCCGTCCACAATAGCGTGATTTAAGTATTCTAAGTGGGGTGAGGTGATTAAGATTCAGGAGGGAGGTGTGTGTGACTTCAGCGCGGGAGAATTCTTGCGGAGGACGACTCTCGCTGCTCCCTGTCATGTTTTGCTGACCCAGTTCTACACACTCTTTGTTTTTCGGGCCTTCGTCGAGCCCCCCTTCCCATTAGCCCCTCCAATAACTCACCCATAGCATTAGTTAAGGGGCATTAACTGGGGCCGGGAGCTGAATGAAGTTGTTTTCGCCTGCATCCACTCGACGGGCCCCATGCACTCATACACACAGGACTATTATACTGTTTTCTGAGCGTCAGGGGTGAAAAATATCCCCTTACTCTTTACACTGGAGAGAGAGAGAGGAAGAGAGAGAGTCCCTCCAATTGAGACCTGTGTTCAATCAAATAAGCTTCATTGTCTGGTGTTTCATTGCAGCAGCTGGAGTTTTGAGAAGTGGCTGAGCTTTAATAGGAAGCTTTGTTGCTAAAAGGTCAGATTTGAGTGGTCCCGTACGAAGCACCCGGTTTAAGCAGGACGGGGGGGTGCGGACACTCTCCAGGTTGCGTCTCATGTTTTTCAACAGCTGCGCGGCGTTATTGTTGCGCTTTTTGCATGTCAGGTGTGTTTTATGGTGTTTTTGCATCAATTAAACCCGACCCGGGGCATTTTCCATGACAAATGCAGTAAAGAAGGAAGATGACTTAAGCAAGTCACGCACAAGGCCTGCAGCACTGGGGCCCAGTGCTTCCCATGTATTATTTTACACCAAACTCTGCCATACAAACACAAAAAGTGCCTGCTATTAATAGCCAAGGCAGTTATATACATTGATGTTATAATTGGATACACTCCCATATATAATAAAACCGTGTGCTTGTCTCAGCAAAGTAGCCTTTAAAGCCATTTTTCCATTATGTGATGCATGAGAGTCTGTGGAAAATGATTGAAAATAAGTAAAAAGTTTTTAAAAAAGTAGTTATGAGTTATCGACAGTTACGATAACTGCCCTGAAATCAAGGCATAGCATTTTCTTTATTTATTGTATACGAGTGTTCTGCTCTCTGAACCATGATCTGAAATGCGTATTTAGACACCAGCACACCTTTTCACAAATGAACAAATTTTTAAAAAATTAATTTGTTCATTTTTTGGTTTTGAGAAATTCAGATTTGGTGTGAAAAGGCCTTGGGCTTTGTTGCCCTCCTCTGGCGGAAATAGAAACTGCCGTAGATGTACTGAAGGTTACTGTAAAATACCTGTGGTTTAAAGAAAATGAAATATCAGTATTTATTGACCATTTTGTCTCAGTTTATTTAACTTTTTGTCATTTCTTTTGGTCCAACCTCTAAAAATGAGTATGTTTTCTTGGTCCGTATCTGTAGTCTGGTAATAATTCATATTGAATTATTTAATATATAAGTCTAATCAGATATTTAGAGGTAAACAATATTGCATGTCAGTTTTTGTAACAGTATTTTTTTCCACTTTATTGTGATGTCAGAACTCATCAGTACTCAAACCTTGGAGATATTTAAACCTCCTTTGGGCCAGAAGAGTTTCAGTATGTACTTTTAGCAAAAATGTCCAGATTATAAGCAACTAGCTTTTTTATGCAAATGTTTTTCCTACATAATTGAAAAGCAGCATCAAAGCAGTTCACATTACAAAAGGAGGTGTCCTCAAACTTTTCATGCTGTAGTCTTGAGTGGAGGCACAGAGAAGGAGTGAGAGGGAAAAGGAAGAGCATTATTGCTTGACTTTTGGTCCGGCCTTGTCCATCGTGCCTTCATGGAGGACGACTTAGGGATAAATAGAGAGGGAGACAAAGAGAAGGATGGATGGGCCCGGAGTGCTGACTCACAGCAGTGTTGAGCATGCGGGGCCCCTGGAGGCCCTCCGTGGGTATATATAATGATCCACGTCCCTGACCTCTCGCCCCCAACGGGTCACCTGCTTTCCACCACCACAGAGCGTGATGCCCCGAGAATTTTAATCCGATCCAGAGATGCTCACACCTCTCCTCTTCTCCTCTCCTCCTATATCAGCCCTTTGCAATTATTCTGAGCACCAAAACCTTGCGAACAGGAGAACTTCTGGTCATGTTCACAGTATAGGACAGAGGTGTCCTTCAGTACATCACATCCACACACACACACACACACACACACACATACACACACATACACACACACACACGTATGTTTACATACATACACCTCATATCCATACATATACACACATACATCTCATGCACATACATATAAACTTACACGTTCTAATTCACATACACATACATGTACACATTTACGCATTTTAATTTTGCATGCTTCTGTTTTGACCTCTAAACCACTCCTCATCGTTTTGAGTGGTGTGTTTTTGTATAGCGCGTGTACTTTGCATTGCTGCTGTACCGATGTAAAATGTAAATGTAAATATTGTATGGGGGAAATGAGATCTAAGCATTATCGTCATTACAGTGCATCTGAAAATACACTGTGTGAGTGGGGATCAGATCATGGTGGTTTGATGTTAATGGCAAGTACCTGTTGGTGGCAGCAGCTAATTTGATTATAAACTTTGCACATGTGAGTTCATACTAATGACATGATATTTTTGATATTTTAGGGAGGAGGGGTGGGGGGGGCGGTGCATGGCAATTAAACCTCAGGTTAACATCAGGAAGGACAAAAATGGGATCTGAATTTAAAAATGAAGAGTGGAACACTTATGATGGTGATGCTGAGGGAGCAGAACAGCAGCATTAACGTTCTCATGGAATAAAGTGAGAAGAGAGGCAGAGGAGTTGCAGGACTGGAGAAGCTAATTAGAAACAAAGCTCTGTAAAGAATTTAAGACTTTGAATGCCATGCTTTCATGGCACTAAAAAAAACGAACTCGCTCGCGCACAAGATCAACTGTGGTTTCTCGTTATCACAACAGCTAATGAAGGCCGCTCGGGTTTAATGGGCTATCCCGAGCCAGGAGAGGCTTTATTACAGGAAAGCGTCGATTCTGATCTGCTTTGGTTCCAAATAAAAAAGCCTCACAAAAGGAGCCATAATGAAGAAAATGCCCGGCTAATATAAACGAGGCCGACTGTAAATGCAACAGCTTTGCATGGTATGAAAAAGTTGCCAGGCAACGCACACACTTCTTATTAATGAGACTGTATTCTATTTCAAAGCCTTCAGAGGTTTGTGGGGGTTTTCGTCAGTTTCTAGTGCTGCTTCTACAAATGCGTGATGATTTGTGCATTCCGCAAGAAAACCACCATCCAGCTTATGATCCCGCTCAACTACCCCCAACCTCTAAAAAGTGGAGAGGTTTGCTCTTATTTTGGGGCTGTTAAGTTGTGGGTATTTGGGCCTGTTTATTTATTTATTGATTGATTGATTAATGTTACATGTCAGAGATTAAGCATGTTACTTAGCCCAGAGCCCAGAGAATTGTCAGCTGTAACCAAGCAATTTCTTGTTTAAAACAAACATATGCAAAGGATATAAATGACAAAATATACAGTGTGTGTATGTATATGTGTGTGTGAGATGTGCACGTGTATGTGTGTGTATGTGTCTGTGTGTTTGTGTATGTGTCTGTGTGTGTTTGTCTGTGTGTGTGTGTGTGTGTATGTGTCTGTTTTTGTGTGTATGTGTGTGTGTGAGATGTACATGTATGTGTGTATGTGTCTGTGTGTGTGTGTGTATATGTGTGAGTGTGTATGTATGTATGTATATGTGTATATGTGTCTTTGAGTATGTGTGTATATGTGTGTATGTGTATATGTGTATATGTGTCTTTGAGTATGTGTGTATATGTGTGTATGTGTATGTGTGTATATGTGTGTATGTGTCTGTCTCTGTGAGTATATGTGTGTATGTGTGTGTGTATGTGTGTCTGTGCGTGTGTGTGTGTGTCTGTGTGTCTGTGAGTATGTGTGTATATGTGTGTGTATGTGTGTGTCTGTGTGTGTGTGTGTCTGTGTGTATATGTGTATATATGTGTGTGTGTGTGTGTGTGTGTGTGCATGCATCTGTGAGTATATGTGTGTATGTGTGTGTGTCTGTGCGTGTGTGTGTGTATGTGTGTGTGTGTGTGTATATGTGTGTATGTGTCTGTGTGTGTGTGTGTGTGTCTGTGTGTATATGTGTGTGTGTGTATATGTGTGTATGTGTGTCTGTGTGTATGTGTCTGTGTGTATGTGTGTGTGTGTATATGTGTGTATGTGTCTGTGTGTGTATATGTGTGTATGTGCCTGTGTGTGTGTCTGTGTGTATGTGTGTGTGTATGTGTCTGTGTGTGTGTGTATCTGTGTGTATATGTATTTGTGTGTGTATATGTGTGTATGTGTGTGTATGTGTCTGTGTGTGTGTGTGTGTATGTGTCTATGTGGGTGTGTGTGTGTGTATGTGTGTGTGTGTATAAGTGTGTATGTGTCTGTGTGTATGTGTGTGTGTGTGTGTGTGTGAGAGAGAGAGAGAGAGAGAGAGAGAGCGAGAGAGAGAGATGTGTTGCCTGGCCGTGGCTACAGTGTGGAGCTGGGCAGAGGAAGGCTTCTCCCTGCGCTGTCAGCTCCGCTTTGCGTCCGGCCCGCACTCCTCCTTGATAGCGTCCATCACTCGCGCTAGTTCAAAGAGCCTCTAGCTGCAGGTCTTTGTCAAAAGCCCAGTTGGATATCTTTTATGTTTGAGATGTAGGATTTCTTAGGATGACTTTGATTATTTATTTATTCCACTTCTCTTGTGTGATAGTGCCAATATTTTACACGAAACTGCTCAGGCCTGCTCTGAGACCCATCTTACTTTATTTTAGAGCTTTTGGCTTTGAAATTTATGTTTTGAAAAGTCTTCTTTTTTTCTTTTTTCTTTTTGCACATTTCTTGAAGTTTCTTACTCTTTTTTTCTTCTTTTGCTCTGTTCCTCATTCCCTCTCTCCCCGCTCCCCCCTCTCTCTGTTCCACAGGCCCTCACCACATCTTCCCAACCTTCCACACTCCGATTCCCATCGACATGCGTCACCACGAAGGCAGATACCACTACGAACCCCACGCCCTTCACGCCTTGCACGGGTACGTCCTGCGGCCTCTACTATCCTGTAGGAATATTATAGGACCCGACTTTCCTCCTGTTTTATTACTGTGTGGTTTAGCAAGTGTGGTTTTATGTACCAAACATAATTCTTACTTCACCATTTGCAGAAGCCTCTCTTTATCCCCTAGAGTTAAGCAAACTTTAAGACTACATATATATATATATATATATTGGTTGGAACACCTTTATCTAGGCTCCTTGTATCTTTAGGCACTTTGCAGCCTGTCACAGTAAACACTTTTTCCCATTTCTTTCATTTAATCTACTCAATATGCCAAAGATAAGACAGTCTGAGTAATATTTTTGTACCAACAAAGTGATTCAAGAAGAAATAAGAGGTGGCTTAAGATTAGTCCACAATACGATACATATTGTGTATATATGTAATTGCATGTTTTTCTGAATGGCTGCCATGTATTGTACTTAGTTCAGGCAGTCCAGGTTGACACATGTGCAGTTAATTGTTAAAAACTTCATTTGCTCCCTTCGATCGTCCTGGATCATGCATGGATCCTTTGCTTCCTGACATTCTTGAACGGCCCATCATTTTAGCCCTCTCCCCACTCTGCATCGCTCTGCAGCGCTTCAGCCTAAACTGGTTCATAAGTTGGCAGAAAGCCGAGCAGGCGCTCATATGTAAATGTTGCCATGAATCTGACATCACAACCATGACAAATCCAATGCTGATTGTTTGCAGCTTCATTTTGGCACATAAACTGGTATGTTTTACCACCGCCGACAGAAAAAAAGACTGGCTTTGTAATTTAGCTCCACACATCTGACAGACCGAAGATCTTCAGACCCTAGTTTGACCGGGTGAGGAAGTACAGCTTGATTTGATTCTCGAAATGTTCACCGAGTGTCATTTTTTCCTCCTCATATCAGCAATGTGTTTCCCCCAAAAGAAGCCAAACACTTTCTCCCCTGCAGGGTGTGATTTCCCAAACACAGGCCAGTTAAATATCAAAGACAGATGAGGGCTTTGGGATCATCTCAGCAAAGTACAATGTTAAAACACCCCCTAAAATGCCTCTTACTTTGTGTCGATCGAATATCATTAGGCATTTGGTGTCCACAGTGCAGGAGAAAATGGCTTGCTGACATACGCTTCCCATTAACGAAACAGTTCATTGTGTCGTGCACAGAATGCGCCACGTTGACAGCACTGTCAGGCCGATATGTCTCCAATTTAGCCATTTATGGCTTTTTGCTTAATTTGAAAATACCTGCTGTTGTTTGCACCATATTAAAGTTTGGTCATGAACCGACCACTAGAAATGCTCCAAAACGATCTCAGATAAAACCTTTTTTACATGAACTTACATTGAAAGTTGAGAATGTTTTTCCGTGCCCTGTAAAATTTCTTTTTTGGAGGTTTGAAATTCTGTTTTGAAAGCAACAATAACTTACCTACCTGGGTCATGAGAAGACAATACACCCTCCACACCCCCCAAACTTCAGCTGTGTAACTGAATCCTCTCGGTCCAAAACGGCATCCCACAAGCCAGACTGGTAATGTAGGGTAACCTCTAGACCCTTGCAGTCCAATGCGTCCCATATGAATTTTGAAACAGGGGCTTGGTGTTGTAAAAGCTGAACATTAAGTGGGTCAAAGTAGTTTTGAAGTTACACTTTGTGTCGCTGTTTTTGCGGGTTTCGGTTTATTTGTTTTCTTATTTATTTATTTTATTTATTTATATACTGCATAATCAATTAAACCAAGAAACACCTTTTTTTTTTTTTTCAAAATAGGCTCTGCTGGCTCCAAGCTAGGTTTTATCTTAAGAACAGGACTGAATAAATCAATAGAATTCAGGAAGTTGTGTTCTTACATTTTAAATTCACAGATTTGATGGTGATACATATGGTGCGGCGGGTAGCAGCCAGCCTATTCATCATACGCAGTGGCGAGTGCGGGGTGGGGCGAGGGGGACCTGTCGCACTACTCGGCCACCTTGATTAATGTGATTTGATCTTGACAGTGGACCCCTAATTCATCAAGACCTTGATCTTGCTGTCTTTCCCTCTGCCTGTGCCAAATTCATCTAATTACAGGGACGTTGTGCAGCAAATTAAGCGTGGTGTCGCTCGTGGCATGCCGAGGCACTTTGTTACAGTGTGTCAGAGGGCAGCGCTCTGATTGTCTAACATGACATCTCCGTACAGTGCGCTTTATCATTGTTTGCATATACCATAATGAGGGTGTTGGTTATTTTGTCAGAGCTGTCAGCTGAGCTGCGGCAGGAAACTTCCCTATCGGGGCTTTGCCTTTTTCTTTTTTCTTTTTTTTTTTGGAACAAGCGACGCTTTGCTGTCTCTCCGACTGGCCGGGATGACAGCGGACGGGGCAATTCATCTGTGGAGCGGAGCAGGGCACTGTGGGAATTCTCACAAGCGGAGACAGAGAGAGCCGGGGGCTATGGAACGAGCCACCCACTCGTCTCACTTCCCCTGCTCTCCGAACCGCTCGTTGTCAGAATGCAGCCAGAGCTGAAGACAGAACTTTGAACTGAGGATGGAAATGCAGCGTGAAGCCTGACAGAGCTTTTGGTGTTTCTAGGGCTTGGGCAGACCTGTGTCAGATACGGAACTGTGTCAGTCAAGCTGCTCAAAGCAACAGTTTGGCAGTAAATTGAACGTTAACCAGATTTTTTTTAATTACATGTAAATGTACACTACCAGTCAAACGTTGGGACACACCTTCTCATTCAACGATTTTCTTGGTTTTTATTATTGGCTACATTGTAGATTAATATTAAAAACATCACCTATTGCTCTGATGACAGCTTTGCACACTCTTGGCATTTTTTCAGTTAGAGTCATGAGGAATCGAACCAATCAGAACGCAAGATCGAATCATGTGACGCCGCGCTGAGGAACCGGCTATTTTGCAAACAGAATTTCTGAGACAGCTAACTCGGCGCATTTTGCCTCGTAGCTGGGCCGGGAAAAAACCTACCGCCGAGAAATTTTACAGGGACGCTCAGCTCCCTGAGATCTATCGAACGTGACCGGTCGCGAAGCTCTCCTCGCCGGGGAATCGGAGTAACCGGCACGCGAACCTACACACTCCGAGCGGCATTGCTCCACTGGGCAAGCACTCAGATGTACCAAACTCCACAGGCAGAGAAACTCTCACATTCACCTCACCCCGCACTGTCCTCTCATAGAGATTTCATTAACCTAAACTTTTTGAATCTGCTTTTTATGTTTTTATATAATTTTGTATTGCACTTTAATATTATTAAACACTTTAAAACTTCATGTATTTTGTTTGGTTGAATGCTTTGTTTGTGTATTGTCTGGGATGTGTATTGTGTATGGGGTGGGTTTAGCTCATGAGCACAGATGCCATCCGAAAATGGGTATGGATGTATGAATGAACCTAACCCCCACCACCACCACCCATCCAACCAAAACACCCCTTTGCTTATGTATGTCATCATCATTTTCAGTGTGTCCAGTTGCATCTTTGGTGATTTAGCCACTCTTTCCTATGCCTGTGTAGAGGTTTTTGTAAAAAAAAGGATCTGTGCATTTAGCTGGTTTTACGTGAACAAAACAAATTATTTGTTTAAAAGCAGTAAATTGGCTGAAGAGGCATTTCTTAAAAGAATACATTTCTCAAAAGAATACATTACTAATAACCTCATCATTGCCGTTAAAATTAAGTTGCTGAGCTTGAACATAGGAGCCTTTTTTGTGCTGTCTGAGGACACTCAGTTTTACATGTAAAGATAAAGGCGATCATGGCAGTCTTTCGAACAGGGTTCTAGCAATGAAAGCTTGAATGTCTGTAGAGGCATGACATCATATTTCTCAACAGAACAGTACTGTTTACCAGTCATTCCACAAACATTGCACTATAGCAGTTACTTGCACTCATGCCAGCTGTTAAGACTGTAAAACTGCCAGTAACCATGTAGCTTATATAATGTAACACAGAAATTGAATTGATCCCTGAAACAAAACACTGTGATGCTTAGAATAGTTGAATGTGCTTTCAAATTTATTTGTAGTTGAAAAATAAAAGCAACAAAATAAGAACCCTGAAAACCACCAATGCTGGGATGCTCTACACCCATCAGGCCGCTCAAGACAGCCCAAAGTACAAGCCACTTTTCCAGTGTTTGGCAAATTACAGTTAATTACTGTAAAATTCCTGTACTGTAAAATTTCAACCGCCTCAGAATGCACCATTTTTTAACAGCCTGCTGTATTTAATGAATATAGTAGATTGCCACAGTGTTTTTTTTTTCTTCAGTTTTGCACTTGACTTGTACTGTGCTGCAATTAAGAGGTAATGGAAGCTTCTATCACATCAATTAGCCAAATTAAGTCTTATAGTGTTAGAAACCAATAATCAAGTCTGTTTGAGGCAGAACCCAACACAGTTTTAGGCAACTGTGTGATCATTTAGAAACAGTTTGCTCAAGGCTAATTTGTGGGTAAAAGCTTCCATTACTTGTTACATTACAAGCTTATGTGTCATGTTATTACATTATTACTTGATTGCATATAAAAGTACATATCACAGTCTCATAGTGTCAGTGCAAAACTAAAGAAGCACATTTTGGATGCTAGCTGTCTTGATCAGTTATAGGGAAGAAACCCATCTAGAGAACCTATAAGTGAAAGTATCTCAAGTAAATATCTCGCTTACTTCCTGTTTCACACATACAACCTCTGCATGGCAACGTAGAACATTTTGCTTTTCATTTTGCCGTCCATATTAGCAAGTTAGACCATCCCTGCCCTGCGTATTTCAGTTCCCTTGCTTTAAAGCACCCACTTCAGCCCTGAGAAGGCTTAAGGAGTGGCTGATTAGTTGGATCAAGTGTAATGTGAGCAGGGAAAAATGTCAAATATGCAGAGCAAGGGGGGCTCCAGGACAAAAAATGGGAACCTATGGGTTAGAGAATTTCCTGTAGATCTTTTTGGCTGGATTACCTGACCTGCCAGCAGTAAACAACAACTTTCCCTTTAATGAACGTTTTTGTTAAAGTAAGGTAAAGTTACTGATTTAACAGTATATCTATTGTAGAAAACAGGATGTGTGCAGAACTTACAGTTTCTAGGATAAACCAAGTACGTGGGTACTCGGGTTACGACACAGTTCCTACGACAGTGATGTAACCCAAATTTTCGAAACACACCCTAGCCTAAGTCACTTACCTATCCTAACACAGCTGTAAAATCTAGAACATAAAAACACAACTAAGCCACAGAAAACGGAAAAGGACATAAATATACTGTACTTGTTCACTGTATTGTACTGGGGGACGCTTCCGCCATGTGCAACCCAACTAGTTCGCTCACATAGTCTGTAATTACAACAGAAGACGTCATAATTTTTGAAGTGTCATAGACTCGAAACGTCCTATGTCAAGACTGAGGACCCCCTGTATTTGATTCTGCAGCGCATAGGCTTATGTCGAGTCTAAAGCGTGCAGGCTTTATCAGTCACGTTAAGGTAATATGTGTCAAACAAGCCTTATAGGCGTTTGCACGTGAGGCAGGCAGAAGCTGGAATGCACTGGTTGGGCGGATGCTCCACACGGGTCGTCAGCTTTGGAGAGAAAAGGCAAGTCTGAGCAGACTTTGATTGGATCCCATTCACTTCCAGCTTCAGACAGGTGAAAAGAAACCATAATCAATCGTCAGTCAAACGTAATTGCAAAACTACTGGATTGCTTGCCCTTGAGAAAACCCGATCATCATCCAAGCATCCGTCTCCCTAACAGAGTCAATGAGTAGGTCACCATTGACTTGTCTGTACAGTTCTCTTGGTCCTGCTTTTAAATGGTCTTTGCATGTGGATGAGCTACTGCAGTACAGTGTGCATACTGTAGGTCTGGGAAAGAAAATGTGATTCATCTCAATCAGAGCTGTGGCCCCAGGGTGCAGACTGTCTGTGTCACACGGCAGTTCATCTCCCTCACACGCAGACACACAAGCATGTCCTACCAGTCAAAACACTAACTTGGTGAAAATAGACATGAAAATTATATTGTTTCAATAGATAACAGATAGTAATGTGTGTGTGTGTGTGTGTGTGTGTAAAAGGGTTAAAAGGGTTTATCCACTGCCATGATATACCACTGCTCCTGAAGAAACCTAACCAAAAAAACACTGACACATCTTGAAGATTTTTCTTTCTTTCTTTCTTTTTCTTTATTTATTTATTATCTCCTCTAAAAGCACTTCATAAATGCTCGATTTGATCCTTTGATACCCACGACCCCACCAGTGGTGATGATTCTAGTAGTCCTTGTGAAACTAATGCATAATGCAATGTAAGAATGTTTTAATGCATCAAAACATTCTTATTTTGATTGGCGGTTCCTATTAAAACAATTTAAAACTGCAAAAAGGGGGGAGATCACCCTGAAAGAAATAGAGGTATTGCTCCACAACTGGCTGCGGTGAGGGCTACAGCGATCGCGATGGCGTGGTGTATGTGTATTTATTTGCCTAATAGATGGCTGGCGGTCAGGATTACTCAATTGCATTCGAGATTGTATTTGGTTTCACGACTTATTTGCGCAATGCTGGAATGCGCCTTTATATTAGCGCTTTGGAAATTAGGGACGAAAAACTTTATTGGCTGAACTGGAAGTTGGTAAATGTGTCAAAATGACTTGAAATATGTTGGCCTGGGTGCATACACATGTCATAATTCTCACGCGGCGTGTTGGTACAGTGCTCTCGAAGAACGCGCCCTCAGAAGTGCATGCCTGTGATCATGGACGCAGACACCCCGCGGGCAGTCTGACATGTGCATCCGCACGCCCACAAATCCGAACCTGGACTCGCCCACACCCAGGCCACGACACAATAGCGCGATGGCGGATGCTTGTGACCCCTGCGGAGCTCGTGAATGGGCATTAAGGCCGAGGCACCAGCCTCCATTACCCTGAGTGGCCAGACAATGGGGGCGCGCGGGCACCTGACTGCCTGGCACACGGCAAAACAGGTGCGCTGCCCATCTGTTGGGCATGAATGCTAACACAAACACGGGCATCCACAACAATGCCTCCGTCGCAGGAGCCTGGCACCGCTGCCCATCCTCAACAATAGCCTAGCATCTCCCGATGCTCAAGAGCGCAGCGATGAATAGGGAAACAGCCCTGCTTTGTAGCTACGGTGTTATTACATAGAGCAGCATTATGACATGGATTGTTTGCTGACTTTCAAAAACGAAGCTGTTTGTCTGTGTTGTAATTACAGCGTGCTACCATTATTGCTCTCAGGGAAAGATATCAGATATTAGGTAATGTCTTCTTCCAAAAAGGCAGCAATTAAATCACGCCAAACAGAAAAAAAAATCAGGAATAAACTCGGACCACAGACGCTTTCCGCAGCGCCTTAAATGACTGTCTCAATTCTTTAAGCCCTGGATATCCCAGCCTTATACATCCTAAGGCTTATTATTCAGTAATCACATAAAAATAAGTGTAAACTTGCCCGTTCTTAACTTCTAAACTAGCGTAATAAAAGTAATCACAATTGTATGGTAACTTTATAACAGAAGAAAATTGTATTCTAAACTTTAACTTGAACGGACATTAATGGAATGAGATTTAGTTGCAGTTCATTCTAGAGCATTTCTAGTTGTCCGTTCATCGTGTTCACGCAGTATAAAGTGGTGCAGAAAATGTACAAAAATATAGCAAAGATAATGGATTTCATAGGAGCTGCTATGGGAAAAGCCCACCTAAACATAAGGGTTTTTTTCATAATACTTGGCCACTAAGAATTTTTTATTCAGAAGACAAAAGTGATCAAGTCCAGTTCGTACGCTCAGGCTGTGGTCACCGTTGTTTGAAAATCTGCACGGGTTTATATAATATTTTGTATCGTGTACAGTGCTGGTATACTGTAATATTGTATAGTTTTGTTCTATTGGTTATGCTGCTTTTACTTTGCTCCTGTAACAACACAAAATTCCCACCCATGCGACTAATAAAGGGTTGTCTTATCTCATCTTGCCTAATCTTATCTTATCTTATCTTATCTTATCTTATCTTATCTTATCTTATCTTACAAGGTAAGATATCTGAACAAGAACTACATAACACATTTCTTTTATGCAATTTTCAATTTCAGTCATGTATTTTGTAATGAATTGAACGTTGAATTGCTCTTTTAACACAGTCAACTATTTTTTTTTATATGATTCACTTAAAAAAGACAAATAAAATCAAGGAATTTACGGTCTGATCAGCAAACCCATATGCAGCCTGCAGTCTAGGGGTTAGTGAAGGTGCTCATTCACCCAAGCTTATAATGCTGAACTCCAAACCCTAGGCTTCTAAGCTTCTGTTGGCTCCGGCCTGGAAAACCACCCCCGCCGACCCTAGCCCGGTGCATTGTGGGAGCGTTATGCCATAACTCCTGCTGGAGGTGAGAATTCCGAGGTCCCACATTCCCCTGGTGCCCGCTGTTGGTATGCTTCAGTGACCAGCATCGTGTACTTGAACTTCCCAATCTTCGTATGAAAAAGAGAACAACTCCACAGGCACGGCTTTAGAATGTTACCACTGCCTGACTTATTTAGCTGTGCACAGGCTGCTTCATCTGCTTTGTAGGTGTGGTTCAAGGAAGATGTTGAGTTTTTCATGAGATGTGCCTCCTGACAGAACATGAGGCACCAACAAGGCAGGGTCTTAGACTAAAAAGACTACTTTAAGAACAGCTGATATACAGTACCAGCTTCCTGAAGGACTTTCAGAGTCTCATTTTCAGACCAGTCCCTGAACCTGACCAGTTTCAGAGGAATGTTTTTTGTTTGTTAAGCCACAGATCACATCTAACTGAAGGCCTGAACCAGTGAAGAAACAGGAGCAGATGATTCCAGATGATCAGGCGGTGATCAGTATCCTGGTGGTGCTGAATTCTGAGTGGTTGGAACTCCTTTATTTAGACTCCTTGTATCTTTAGGCACTTTGCAGCCCATCGCAGTAAACCATTTGTTCCAATTTCTTTCATTTAATCTGCTCTACACGCCAAAGACAAGACAATTTGCCAGACTTAGAATAGTATTTTTGCACCAACAAGGTGATTTAAAGCAAAATAGAAGGAAATGAGGAGTGGCTCAGGACTTTTGCACAGTGCTGTACTTTCACATATGATTGCATGTGCAAGGACAAGTTCAATGCTATCTTATCCATCCTGCAACATTATTTCCAAACATTTGCTGCTTTCTGGGAATTCAGCTGAAGTGAAATAATCATACAAATATTTATTTGCAGTTTTGCTGCTGCTGGAGTTGGAAGCATTTTTTGTTTACTCAGTGACATCACAGGGAATAATTCAAAACACTATTTAGGAAATGACTCTCACACAACACTCTCTTGTTTGGCTGGCATTTTCCTACACTAAAAATCATGCGATCGAGTTGTTAAAAGAGGGTGGAATATATCAAGAGCGCTAATTAGTTACTGGCTAAGGACCAGTTTAATATGGTTTAATGATGTCAGTTAGTGGAAAACATTAACAGAAGGGTTTAGTTCATCGATACAATGCGTCTACTGTGTCAGACACACTCCATAAATCGCGATGAATTCCAGACTAGGAGTTTAATGTCATCATTCCACAACGGTGGAGTGAGGTCACTGAGATTGGGGGATTGGTCTGGGACCATGCAATTTCTCTCATGTTTCCTTCTTGAAGTTCAGAAGAGATGACACCGCCTGTAGAACATAAAACAGCCAGTGCAGTGGTCAGTACTGGATCAGAAGTTTGCCCTTATGAAGACAGATAAGGTCTATTTTCAGACAGGGCCCTTAGATCGGAATCTTTAAGTTAGTGTGGATGAACAGTCTGACGATGACGCCTGGCTGTGTGACTTTGTTGGAAGGAGCCGTCTGGTTTGTTCTGGCCAAAAACACTGCAGTCTTTATGGGCCCAAGCATCTGCATCTGACCCAGAGAGATGCTGGCTGGCTTCAGAACAAGCCTAGCAGTCTGTGGGCAATCAGTGGAAATGTAGTGGGTTCAGGTCCATCGCAAAGCAGTCAAGGTGACGAAGAGTGACTCTCAGCTGGACCGATCTGCCTCTGGACCTTGGGGCCTTGGCAGGAAATCTTAAAATACTTTACCTTTAAATAACCTGGAGCATCTTCAGTCATTTCAAAGAAAGACTACCCTCTTCTTTGCCTGTCTAGCTGCACCATGCCTCAGCTTTGTTTTTACTTGGTCACCCTATAACAGAAAGCAATTGTGAAGGAATCTGCGTAGCTGGTTTTTGTCCTTCCTTCTGGACGGTGTCTTGAAGAAAGACTTGCTCACGCATGAGTCCTGTCAGTGGCTCCTTTGGGTTGGACCACTCTGAATCCTGCATTCCGCCGTGTACTCTGAAAAGCTAATAAGACGGCGAGGGAAGACACACAGGCCTAAACGGAGCAGTTCCTTTCAACCCAAATGAATGTCCCGCTGCTTCTTTGTGTGGTCTGGGAATCATCAGAAAAGACTGGTGGGGCTGAAACTCAACCATGGCTAAAGAAAGAAAGGGGGATAGGAAAAAAAAGACACAGCCAAGCGACCGTGAGCCCTAGCTGCTGAGATCCTTAACTACGGTGCAGTCATTTCCTTCCAGGAGGGGGATCAGCCGCGACGCGCCTGCTTTGTGTAATGCAGTCTGGCATCGCCTCACTGCGCTTCGTACTGCTGAAAGCGCCGGAAGACCAGGCTATCAGAAAGGCATGATCTGAGAATAATCTACCCTTAAAACAACGTCCCCAAAAAAGACGTTATGTCAAACATAACGTAACTCAATTAGCTAGTCCTGAAAGAGGGCTTCTCAATCAGTGCTTGCATGGCCCAGACTGGCTGATAAGGGTAAGCTGTAACCATATCTACAGGCAGCTTGGCTTTTAGCCTGGATATTTTGCTGTCTAGCGCCCACAGGAGGGTGAAATTGTCTGGAAATGGCAACCATCTATCAGGCAAACGGACTTGCTCCAGCTTACAAATAAACACCCAATCCTATTTACCAAATGCCTTTTTTATGGAGAGTAAGACATGTTCAGCATTGTCATAAAGACCTGTTCACGCCAAGTGCAATTTTTAACATAGTGGAGCATTCTCATCGGGTCCATTGCAATGTTATTAAACACTCTGAGAATGCAGGAACTAGAAGCAATGGTGATTGTTTCTTGTAAGGAACCAAAGCAGTGTTTTTACTCATCATAATAATATATATTATGACGAGTATGTACATGCTTAAGCTGTCGCCTACCCAGTGCTAAACAATCATACAACAATCAAATGGGTGTTTGTTTTCCAAATCTGTCTTTTTCTCCATCTGTAGAATCAGAATCAGAAAAACTGAATTGATCCCAGAGGAAATTGCTTATGTAATGACTGCAAAGACACAGAGACACAGAGACAAGAACAAAATAAAATCTAAAGTATAAAATCTAAAGTCTAAATGAAATCAAAATTTTTAAAACTCGGTAGTTTGAAATGTGAAACTACAAAAAAAAAAATGGTAGTTTGAAATGTGTGAATAGGCCTTAACTCACACATATTCATCTCTTCAGTTGAAAGAGTACAGACGTAATGGAACGCTTCTGTTCAGACCACAGTCATCAGTCCATAAGTATAAATAGGTTCTCTGACTGGAGTGAAAGCTCCAGAAGACAAGCAGGACATTTCTTCCTTCAACGACCTTCTTACCCATAATCACCTCCGATCTACTCTGGATGATTGGGTGCCATATCACACAAACCCCTGTGGTCATGTAACATAATCGTATGCTTGCGTGCCATTCAGTACAGATGCAAGCTTCGCCTCGTGACTGCCCTCAGTCTCAACCTCAACCCAGATCCCAACACAATAAGACCAGCAGACATGATATCATGCTGTTTCATGGATCTGAGAGACGCTGCAGATCAGACTACAGAGACGAGTTAGCGCTTATTCAGACACAGACTGGAGTCGCTCTGCTGGGTTTATGCAGCAAAAAAACGCCTCGGGCCGAGGAACCAAACCCTATCCATCACAGCCCTGCGCACAAGAACCGCTCCTTGGAGAATGCTCACTGGCGCATTGGCTGGTTTTGAGATTAGAAGCTTTGGCTTGAAGGGGAGTCTGGAATGCTTTGGAATCATTGTTGCTAGGAGTCGACTGATTATTGGCAAGGGATAATAATCAAAGCCAATATTTTTTTTTTTTTAGGATAAAGTGCTTGGTTCAAGTGCTTTATAGTTGGTACAACCAATTTAGGTTGCACGCGCTAGGCTTCCACTTATTGTGAAATGGTACAGGGGAAAAAAAAAAACGCTTTTGTTGGTCTACTATGGTATTGTCTGGAATACACTGCGTTTGTACTTCTAGTTGGTACTTCTAGCCCTGTTGTTGTGTATATTGATCCCACAGGGGCTAAGAGGATGAGGTTTAATATAGCTGATATGGACCCACGTCCTGTTCATCTAATAATCAATAACACAGTCAGATGGTCAAAAGTAAATAAAGATATTGGTTGTAATTATCTCACCTCTTCTCCCCCACAGACCACCAGGGCTCGCAGGCAGCCCGGTCATCTCTGATATCTCTCTGATCCGACTCTCTCCAAGCGGGGCGGGCGAGTCGCCCTTCAGCCCCCCGCATCCCTACGTCACCCCCCACGTGGAGCACTACCTGCGCTCAGTTCACAGCAGCCCCACGCTCTCCATGATCTCAGCCGCCCGCGGCCTCAGCCCTGCCGACGGTGAGTGCAGAGGGACAAACACAGTTCAGAACTTTTCACTTCACTTCGGTTCGTTTTTGTCATGTTTAACTCGATTTAGCTCAATCCGAACTGCACTGAATTGGAACCCGACATCATTTGGACACAACATCCATTCAGATCTTTTGTTTTCATTGATTGCAGTGGACTAAGAATGGATAATAGGGAGTTATCTTAGTATTCATTAATCAAATAGCATGCTTTTGATTTGAAAACATGTTGTATTTGATGAAAGCACCATAACTGATAACACTGAAGCACTTTGCAAACTTAACATGTTAATAAAATAAACTGTTAATGCAACAATGTTTTAGACATAGTTAAAACACCGTCCTAGTTTGACCCATCAAACCATCCATTTTTCCAGCCCAAAGCAAAGCTGTTCATGCAGTTTGGGTTTCTGTTCTTGTGGTCCTCTCTGTCCAATTCAGCTATTCAGTGGTTCAGTAATATTCAGTTACAATCAGTACTCACTGGACAGCTATGGTTAATAAGCAGCAAAGTACTCTATGAATGACAAGGGGATGTGTTTTTTCATGTCAACTCTGCACTCGATACCTTCTGATGAACTGCTCGTCCGACCCACACGTTTAAAAACCTTTTTTAAATGCAAATAGTTAAAGAGCAAACATGCCAGTTCAATTGTCTGTCCCAGTTGTGGACCCTAGAACCGCACCACTATGTCTGGAATGCATTCGGCGCACCCGGACCTTTGAACCTTCTGCTTCAGAGGCTGCTTGTGTTGGGAAGCGTGTGGAAATGAAAAAGTGAAAAGTGGGCAGGCAGAATTCTCCCTGACGTGCTGACACTTCTCTCTCCGCAGCTGAATTACAATAACAGGTTGGGGCGAGCAGGCCGAATAGCAGGCCAAATAAATCACCTTTTACAGTCTGTCAACAGTAATGTGTCTGCGCTTTTAAACTTAAATAAGCAGCGCACAGGAGATCCCGACAGCGATAAAGCTAGGAAAGGGGGGAGAGAGAAAAAGAGAGCGAGGGGAAGGCTATTTTAACTTGAATTAATGCAGATAGGTAGACGTGGCCTTGAATGTGAGATGTTACTTGCGGAATACGACTGGCCCTGTTCTGAAATGCAGCGGCCGGCCCCAGCTATTCAGGACACCGTCATCGTTGGCTTTTATTTTAAGCACACATTTATTTCCACACAGGAATATATAGAAATAATAGGCCTGGGATTAGATTGCGGATCGTTTTTTGGCCAGGGGTCGTCTCAGCAGAGCGTAAATTGTGCTGAGCTATTTCCACAGCGGGACGGAGCAGAACTATAGTAACTTTAGAAACGCTCCGCAGCTTCGTCCAGGATTCCACTCGTGTCAACATTTCTGTGAGAAAAAGACAACGCGCACATATGCGTGCACACATGCACCAACACATGCGTGCATGTTTCTGAAAGCACAGCAGAAGCTCTGAGGGCCGACTGTTCGATGCTGCATGTTAATATGAACCATATGGAGAGGAGGGGGGTGCTCGCGGCCCACGAAAAGCAGCTTCGGCCATTTCAGTCTTATTGCTGCTGACACTTAACAGGATTTTACCTGTTGCAGATGTTAACACTGGGTAGCTGTTAGAGCGCTGGGCCTAACTCTCTATACTGCATCCACTGGACATCTGTGTGTGTGTAGGCGGGTGGGGGGGTCAGGACGATGACTCTGTTTATGGATGGAGGAAATATTTCTAATTTGGCAACTCATGTTTCAGTATTTCTTCAGTTTCCTCCACTTTCTTGAGTCTTCTTATCTCTCTGTCTCCATTCGGACCCTTTCAGTGTCGGCTACAGTGTATGACCCCAGGCTGGACTTCCTCACTAACACTTCACTGTTTATTGAATCTGGCAAAAAGTTACATTTACACAGTTTTTCCCTCATACCCCAAATGGAGTTGTTCAGCCAAGACGTGTTTAACGTTGCCTCTTTAGTTTTGCCCTTAAACACTGGTCATTCATCCCCTCCGATTCGCACTGTACAAAATATGTGACTAAATCATCCCATACTTGCCGCTTTAGTTGTACAGTAATGTTGAATAACTGTAATAAATGCAGTGATCATTGATTTTTAGCTCCCATTCAGATTTTTTTATAGCCAAATTAGCCAATAGCTGTTATTTGTGTAATTTTTTTAATCAGAAATTTACGCCATGGAGCCTAAACACAGAAAAACACTCGTGTAAGATAAGTACAGTTATTTTCTCTTTAATAATCCACACACACATTTATAAATGCTTAACTAAAACTAATTGAATAACCTGGATCTAATAAAGTGTTAAATGGAGACGACTGGCTAATTGCAATACATTTGGCATTTTGGTACAGGCATAGCAGCAGCATTCAGCAGTGTTCTCACATACTTCTCACCATTTCCATCATACAGTTGGAACACAGATCAGCCATATCTGTCCATTGGAGCAGAAACGGTCTGATTTCTATCCTAGACCTTTACTGGCTATGTGCTTTCTGACACTGAATGACCTACTGTTACGGGTAAAAATAGCTTTTAATGCTAAAAAAGCGAAAACTGTAGTCGTTTCCATGTTCAGAATCTGCCCATATTTGCAGCACTACTGCAAGACCCCTGACACGTCTTAACTGATACATTAGTGATAAGGGGGAAAGCGTAAATTACATTTTTTGCCAGACTTTCAGTTGGTGGATTTATGCTCACTTCTTCATCTTTGCCGTCTACAGTAGCCCATGAGCACCTGAAGGAGCGAAGCCTGTTCGGCCTGCCCCCACCCCCGCCCGGAGCCAGTTCGGCCGACTACTACCATCACCTGATGGCCAGCCACCGGAGCCCATACGGAGAGCTGCTCATGCAGGGGGCCGGAGCCTCTGCTGCCACCGCTGCTGCTGCCGCTGCCGCCCACCTGCCAGACTACATCAACCCAATGGACAGTGAGTTACAACACAGCAAAGATTGAGAGATTTAAAAACAAAAAAGAATTAGAAACAGATACTGGTTTAACTCAATACACCTCCATACTGAGCTGTTCTTCAGTCGGCTGCACAGTCAGACTGAGTTGCAGGAAGGGCTGGAATTGGCTACAAGCACATAGCCCGCACAAATAGGACTCGTTCACACCTGTCATCCGTGTGCGTCAGTTGTGGTCCAATCAGGGAGCTAAGCACAGGCTTTCAAGGTTCAAGGTTATTGTCATCAGCAGCTGTGTACTCATACATAGTGTGATGAGACAACCTGTCTCTATGGGCCACAGAGCAACATATAGTCACATCCAGCAAAGTGCAAGTCGGAAACAATACAACAAATACACACCACGACAATGTAACAGTACGGTGTAAACAGGACGTAAACCCATATTAAAGGAAAGTAGTCACACGTGAACACACCACAGCACATCACACAGTGTGAACAGTGTGAAATTCTTTCTCTGCATTTAACCCGTTCACCAAGTGAAGCAGGGTGCTGCCACCAACGAGGGGCGCCCAGGGAACAGTGTGTGGGGACGGTATCTTGCTCAAGGGTACCTCAGTGATGACACTAGCAGTGCTGGGATTCGAACCCACAGCCTGATTGCAGGGGTAACATCTAAACCACTAGGACCCATACAGTATACAGTTTGATTATTGCACAGGATGCAGTTACCAGCACTGAACAAACGAAAGAAACAAAACAATAAATAGACAATACAGCAGTGTTACAGTGTGCTGTGAATGGGATGTAAACCTTCCGGAATTAATAATATTGCACAGGAGGCAGTTAGCAACATACAGTCAGAACACAGATCAGCTAGATGTGAACGGCATCCATTGTGAGATACATGTGCTAAATTCTTAACGGACCGCCTAGACAACTGCAAATCCAGTTGATGGTGAAATGTTCGCAACAGTCCATGTACACAAGCAAGGGATCATGGTACACTGTTGTCTGACAACAAATGCAAGAAGAGACAAAATACAATCTCCAGTCACAAAATACCATCACTGGCGATGCATTCGAGACGCATGGGAATGCCAGATGTAATCAGCTCCCTGTAGACGAATACCGTGTATGAACTGGGCCATATATTTTTTCCGCTCATAGGGAGCTTAAAGAAATAGTTTGGCAAAAATTCATAGTCCAAGCAATATTCTTTCCATATTGCACATCCATATAAATGTACGTGATCACCGTCAAGACATGTTTGGTGTTCAGGGTCTGCCTTTTCATTTTTTGCCCTGGATCTACAAGGCCAATGTACTAAGTAATGGAAGCTATATGTAGCTGTATAGATTTTTATAGCTATGTAGATAGGATGTCAAACACGTAGGCAAGCCTGAGATTATTTATCTCAACATGGCTTGTATGCTACAATAAACTTGCAGATTCCGTGCTAAACTTTGGTCAGGCTGTGTCTTTAAGGTAACTGCTATACTGTACAGTATTCCCCCACTCTCTCTGCCAGCGGTCTGTGTAAACACATGCAGGACAGACTGAGCTGCAGTGACATTTATGAGAGCGTTTCCCTCAGAGGAAGGCGCGTGTGTTTAACATAATGAATGCCTGCTTTCATCCACCACTTCCTAAGTCACCTTAAAAGGGGACAGGCCGTCTGGAGGAGAGACCGATTCTTTTAGAGAGAGACCCAGAGCTTTCACATGCCACGGCCATAGCGTCATCCATCAAAGGCTGTTTAATGAAACTGGCCATCAAACTCACTCCATGACCTGAAATGGAGATGCTGACGAGGGATCAGAGGTGGCTGCACTGTCCCCAGCTCACACTGGCACAAAGGGGCTCATTTTGTCCCCTTTTCATTGCCCAAGACCCAAGAGCGAGGAAAAGGCCCACGATGCCTCAGTGTTTGCACACTGTTCCATTTTCCTTTTGTAAGTATGGCTTCAAAAATGAAAAATGCCAGTGACATCAACATCAGTGTCTTTTTTTTTGCTGATTATCTCACTAACTTTCAGTCAAATGCTCCACAATGCTCAACAATGTTCAAATTTATGAGAAGTGGGGGGTTGCAGTACACTGTAGATAGTGTAGGGGCAATGCTGCATCTTATGAGGAGGGATGCATAATGATAATGGAGCAATATCAGTATTGGCAGATGATATTATGTTGTAGATGTGGGACAGATGTTTGCCAAGGAGCGGAATGTTCAGCTACAATTTCAGCATTTTATTCAATGTACTGCACTTTACTATGCTTTACCTTAACTCTGCTAATATAAAGGTTACATTAATGCTGATGGTATATTTAGTGGACTTTCTACATTTGAAAAGATACCCAATCGGCATGAAAAATTCCCAGAATTCAAGAGAAATTGCTCGTCATGCAAACAGAGCTTTGAATGATGGGCAAACCAATAGTGGAGGAACTGAAGTTGTTGTAATTATTTAATTTGTCAGTAAGAGGATGAAGTATATAAATAGTAGAAATAGAATAACATAAATAGAAACTAACCGAAAATAAAAGAAATATAGGAACTAATTAGCTGCTGCCAAACATTTTTGACGCAAAACTGGACTCTGACTATTAATGTGCAGTCCTCGAAAGCAGGACAGTGGAGAGGAACTGGAAGAGACACCATTAAGTATAAGAGGAGATATTTTATCATGGTTTAAATGTGACAGAGAAGGCAAACCAAATTGTAATTCATTACATACACTGTGTCATCATTTGTGTGATTATGTAATCAAATTGTTATGCTATAATAACTCCAAGGTTCTAAGGGTTAGAAAAGTGCACCATAACACACAGTAGCTCTGCTGCTCTCCGATGTTGAGCAAATATTTGCTTGCCCTTCACCGCACGGGTGGACGGCGAGGCCAAACAACCCACTTCCAAAAACAAACGGCTAGACGCCCCACGTCCTTCCTTCCCTCTATCCCCACTTCTCCTCCATTCATGCTCCAGCTGTTTCCCTCCATCTTCAGTCCTCATCACAGTGGTGTGCGACACAGACTGTCCCGCACAAAACCCAGCGCTGTGTTAAGGCAGCAGGGCTGAACGGCTCATTAGGCCACGCTTGGGCTTTTGGCTTTGATCCGCAGGCCATCAGTCTACGCCTCTAAGCTTCACTCAGTAACTTTCAATAACTGGGGGTCTTGCAGGGGTCAAGTCTTGGAAGGAATGGACTGGGTCACTGGAATGAACATGATATGGACAGTCCTGCATTTGTCTTTATCTAAATCTTTAATCAAGCACTTCAGCAGTGTCCTACCACCAAATAGAGTAGAGAAATTCATTTTTACATGAAAGTAAAACACTATTTTTATAGTGGGTAATTCCACTTGGACAACTCCAGCTGAATTTGATGTGTGATGGCGCATAAGAATGTGCACTTCAAACTGTTGGGAAGGCTCTGCCTCGAGCACAGGAGTTCAAATAGAATCGAAACGCTAAATTAGTTGTGTTCATGCTAAGCATTTTTCCTCAAGCCCGTGTTTACTTTCAGTCCTATGGGAAGCGCCCAGAAGGTGGTCGGAAAAGAGCTGCTCCCAGTGTTTCTTTTTTTCCATCAGAGTGGAGCACTTTAAAATGTTCAACTGTTCAGAAAAGCACAGGGTGAAGTTCTCAAAGGTAGCAGCGCTATTGGGGTGACAGTGTTTTTACAATGACGACTTGTGTAGAACATGTGAACGCAGCCTAACAAAAAAGTGAACTGGAAAAAAAGTTCTCATCACAGACTAACGCCCTACTGTGTGTTATGGTGCACTTCTTTAATCCTTAGAACTTTGGAATTATTATACCATTACAATTTGATCACATACTCACAAAAATGATTACACGGTTTCCTATGTAATTCATTACAATTTGGTTTATCTTCTCTATCACACTTAAACCATGATAAAATATCTCCTCGTATACTTGATGGTGACTCTTCCAGTTCCTCTCCGCTGTTCTGGTTTCAAGGAGTACACAATAACGGTCAGAGTCTGGTTATGTCCCAAAAATGTGCTCCAACTATGGCAGCAGCTAATTACTAATACATTCAATATTTCTATTAGAAACTAAAAAAAGTTCTCATCACAGACTAATGCATGAGGACTAGAAGACCATCTTAAGAACCATATCCCATGAACATCTCAGGCCAAGGCAAACTTTGCTCAGCCTGTTCCTGTCCCACCCAGACCCCCGTTCTCCCAGCGTGTTCAAGGCTGGGGTGATGGGGTGCTGGCGTGTGGGGTTGCAGCGGGTTTAGCAGTCTCCGCTGACATAAATCACTGGGGTCGGTGGGGGAGGGGTATCAGCAGGCGCCGCCTCTCCATTTGGCCATTTATCAAGGGAAGTGGCACATTAATAAACACATCTCCCCCGGGGTGAGGGCATAACAGAGACAAATACCAGTGCCAAGGCTGAACGGGCCCGTCCCACACACTCTCACAGCCCTCATTAACTCTACGCAAATACCAGCACAGCCATGCTGGAAAAGCCTTCCACTTCTATATCAGGTTTACTGAATGATCTTTACACACACACACACACACACACACACACACACACACATACATACATATATACGTATACATATACATACACCTGCAATGCACAAAGTACATCCGCAGTGAAGAATCTGGGCTACAGTCTCACAGTAATAATTTCCTCCCTTTTTCGATAGTTCGAGATTTTGGTAGGCTCTTAAGTCATACAAAAAGTAAAAGATTTTGTAATATTATTGATAAAAAAGATCAGCAAGGCCAATAAAAATTAAGCTCTTATTTACATGACATCCACCTTCCTGCTGTTTTTTTTCTTAAAGGGTCCATATCCTACAATTTTCTTCTATTTTATATTTTTCTTTGGCATAATATTTCAATGATCTTTTTCCAAACTGTATTTTATGTAATACCATATAAGCATCAGAAGTTGAGCTTACGGGGGGAAATAAATGAGAAAAAGGTCGGTAGATGCAGGCCTTTTTAAACTCAGGAAAGATATGCAAATTGTATACCAAAATTAGCAATAGAATATAATTATACATGTGTTCTTTAATCAGGGGTCTTCAATTTTTGCATACAACTGTACATATTTTGGTTAAAGCATGAAATACAGTGTGGAAGGAATTGCGATTTCCGATCCACGTTTAAAATTGGTATCGTGGTGGGAATGCTCAAATCGGTCAAACCCCGGTCTAACTGGTCTGGGGCTCGGTGCAGCCGCGGAAGGTTGTGGGTGCTAAACGTCTGTTAAAGGCCCATGTGCTGGAATGAACATTTGAAATGACAGAAAGCCATTAGCTCATGCTAGGAGTAATGGCCTTCACAGCTACAAAGCAGGGGGATTACTTATTAACTCTGGGCTCCGTAGGGAAGGGGCATACACATGCATTCACACACACACACACACACACACAGACACACACACATGCACACATACAAAAACTCAGGCCAGAGCAGTGGAATGGTTTGTGTAAGGCTGCTTGTGTTGGCACTGCCTATGATGGAATCATTATGGACGTCCGGTTGCCAGAGCCTCTGGTTACGACCCCTAATCACACACACATACACACACATGCCATTGCTTACACCAGCACTAATGCCTAGCACCTGTTGAGCTTCCAGGCCGTTCGTGTTTTTTTCACACCGCGGCCCGACCAAAGGGATTTGAAAATGTTCCGCAAACGCAGATCTGCGCCAACACACCCTCGCCAGTGTACCTGCTTAATTTTTCATGCACATTCCTTCTGAGTTAAAATCAATGCTGTAAATTGCCCTCATTAAACAAACCCATACACGCCTGCAATAGCCGATTCTTATCTAAGTAATTACAGTAAATTATTGGCAATGATTAATCATCCCGGGTCCCATCAGAATGAGGTCGCTAAGAGTTGAAGATGAAGAAGATAAAGATGCTTTGTTACACTATTTCATTTCTCATACTCTGTCCAGTGCATAAGCATGTTTTATTTGATTTTGGTTTGGTTTGGTCTCCTAGAGCTTATCTACAGGAGCTCTGATTGATTTTTCACACTGTGAACATGGGAAGTGTAGTCCCATTCTACACTCTTGGTGTAGAATGTATATTTAAATGCAGCTCATTATGCAACTCAGTATTCAAATTATTTAGGACAGTCAGAGTTAAAGCAATGTTAATAATAATAATAACAATAATAATAATAATAATAATAATAATAATAATGCATTAATGTAATTAATGATTAGCACAATTTTTCTAACACATCATTCTATTTTAACTCTGATCTGTAGGCCAGGCTGAAGGTCAGCTGCTGCATGATTCTATGACAGTGTCTTCACTGTAAAAATGATAAATGGGAGATTTTAACCTATGAAAGTTAGTGTCCAAGTAAACTGAAGTTCCAATAGTAAGTTAACAGAACAAAAATCACTGTTTTACGTCCTGTTAACTTGGACAGTGTTTTTGTAACCTTATCTTTGTGTAGCGCTGTTCTGATTGGCTACATTCCAAATACGTAATCATGCGTAATAGCACAGGTTGAAGCTCATTTCCAAATAAAAATATTGTTCTTTAAAGCATATTTTTTAAGGAAATGACAAAACATCAGAATTAAAGAAATGATGCAGTGTTCACAGAAATGGAATAATTCAAAGAAAACAAATTTCATGTTCACTCTTAAACAAAATGGCAATAATTACCTTTGACGAACTTCTAGTAGTGTTTTACCATCCAACTGGTCTCACTGTGAGAGGAGAGTGTCGATTACAGCAGTGTTTTACACTTTTCCTCATTAAATAAGATGTGATTCAGGTGATCACTAATCTGTCCCTCATAAAGCAGAATGAGGTGCTTGTGTAGGAATTTAACAGACACTGGCATGGAACGGTTGGCATACTGATAGAGATGCTGATTTAAAAATAAATTGAAGGTCTCTTACTTTTTTACAGGGCTGTACATAAATGTAACTCCGCCATTATGTATTTTATTTGATAGTTAATTAAAGAATGAGGTTTGGAATGGGTGAAAAGGTTCTAGTCAGTAAGTCTGACAGTTTCTTACACGTGGCAGCAATCTATAGGATATTTATTTCATGTGCAAAACTAGACTGCTGTTGCTATGCTTGCTTCAAGGAGTCACTCACGAGAAATAATTCATATGAATTTAAAACATGGTTTTGTTATCACCAGCTATGGCCTTAATATTCTTTAATCAGAAGTACACAGTCGATTTAGCCCTAGCTATTCACCATCTCAAACACATACAATTATGTCACATGAATGAGAAGCCATGGGTCAGTTTATTTAAGTTACTATTGTCCAGAACCTCTAATATCTCTGAGCCACTGAGTCCAGCAGGAGCCTACAGACACGCCATCTCTCAGTCTAACCACACAGCAACCTCCCACATCCCATAATCAGCACTTTTCTCTCAGCAGAAACATGAGGAACTACAGTTAATATGGATAGAATACTATAAAAATATAGAATACTATAGCTAAAAGGTCAATACAGACCTTATATTAGATAAGTTTAAAAAAGTTCATTCTTATTTCACTTCCTTCAGTAAAAAAAAAAAGTGCAAGTAAAGAAAAAAAATGTGAAGTATAGCAAAAGAAAAATGCTAAAAAAAGTTACTTCAGGAGGTACACATTTTATATATTAAAGAAAGAAAGAAAAATAGAGAAACAGGCATTTAAAAAAAAAAAAAAGTAACAACATGAAAAACTAGGAAAAATATCATTTTTGTAGGGTGAAAAGAAGAAGAAATAAAGGAGCACTGTGTCATCAACGCAAGAAGACGATGGTCCAGAGGCGCTGCGAGTTCCTCTTTGAGCCGGTGGGCTCTGTTTCCCCTGCCTGGCCCCCCTATGATGTGCTGAGTGGCGTCCTAATCAAAAATCAATGCCCCCCACTTGAGCCCGGCGGCCCGGGCCAATGTCGGCCGTTTATGTAATTTGATAATATCAATCATAACGCTGGCCCTGGCCATCCGTCTACTTCCTGCTGCTCCGGGGGTCAGCGAGTGTGGGAGGGGTGGGTGAGGCGACATCTCCCGAGCCATCAATTATAGCTTATTATGGGGCTGTGGTGGAGGCAGAGAGCGGTGTAGCTCTCCTCCATAAATAATATTAACAGCTTCCACTCCATCAATCAATAGCAGTACAGTTGTGCAGCTACAGTGGTAATGGTGTGTGTGAATGTGTCTGTCTTTTGCTCTCTCTCTCTCTGTCTCTCTCTCTCTGTCTCTCTCTCTCTCGCTCCCTGTCTCTCTCTCTCTTTCCGCATGTCTCTCTCTCAGCCTGGATCAATGGCCGTGGCTCCACTCTCTCTCTGTGTGAACCGAAGCTGGGTAAAATGAGCTGCTCTTGGGCTTCTGAGGAAAGTCTTGGTCAGCCCACTGTCTCTGATTAATACGCTCATTCTGTCTTGATGTCTACAGAGCTGTTGTGTTTTTCAACATGCCCCTTCCTGCACTTCATTTGAGCCTCTGCTACACTGGGAAATACCTTTAGCCAAGGCGCTCTGTCCAATAGGACTTTTTTTCATGATACCCGATGAACAGAATTCTGACGAACTGATTCAGATAAACAAACTTCATACGCTTTAAATGTATATTTCGTTCAAAGATTATATTTCTCAGGTCGCAAAATTTCACAAAGATATTAATAATTCATTTTCCAATCTTATGGATCCAAAGCTTCCCAGTATTCTCAACGGTTTTGTTTGGATCTTAGAAAATGGCCTCTCCTTCTTATTTGTCTTATTCATATTGAAACGTTCTATATATTTATATATTGTTGTTATCTTACTCTGCAAGTTCTCTGTTACAATACAGAACAAGCTACCATTACTCTGCAGTATTTTTTTTTTACTCTTTTTTTTACGCTATATGAACTCTTTACCTTTACTAATACTATCAAAATGGGCAGCAGGATCTTATAGTCACACGTGAACAAACCACAGCACACAGTGTGAACAGTGTAAAACTCTTCCTCTGTATTTAATCCATTCACCAAGTGAAGCAGTGGGTGGCCAGGAACACAGTGCCCAGGAAGCAGTGAGTGCTCAGGAGAACCTCAGTGGTGCCACTAGCAGCCCTGGGATTCAAACCCACAGCCCGCTGGATACACAGGCGACTCCCTAACCAACAGACCAGCAGCCGCCCTGGTAGTCTACTTTTAGTCTACTTTTATTTCAGCGGAACCCAAAATAAGAGAATGATTTACACTTAATTAAGTAATCAAATATCTTTAATGAAATAGTATTTTGTTATAATAATAAAAAAAAGAACAGATTTTAGGACAACTTCAGGTGTTACTCTACTTTAACACTCTTTCCAGTGTACAAGTGTCTCTCTCGCTCTGTCTCTGTGCTGAATTGAGTTAAAACCACGCTGGCTCTCTCTCTGGCTGTGGGGTGGTGGTTTAGTGCCGCTGTTGGAGCCAGGATCCTGTTAGCACTGCATGCTAAATGAAGACCACTGTGGAGCAGCAAGGGGAAGTGCCAAGTGTGTGTGTTTGTGTGTATGTGTGTGTGTGTGTGCGCACGTTTGTATAACCATAAAGGAACGTGTCACAAATGTATGTATATCTTAAAAAATAACTACTTTACAGTAAAGAATCAGTGAAGTTGCTGGAAAAAAAATACATACAGTTGTGTGTGTGTGTGTGTGTGTGTGTGTGTGTGTGTGTGTGTGTGTGTGTGTGTGTGTTTGTGGTGAGTATGCTAATTTTCAAGCTAACCTTTGATGACATGGGCCCTGTGGAATCTTCTACATCATGTTTCAGTCAGTTGTTAGAAAACAGCAGCACTTTTTCTCTACTGAGGAAAGCAGCAAAATACAAAATATATACTAATGTCTGTTACATCCTTTAAATGAAACATTCAGGATGTTTTTGCAAGAATAGAAAGATAAGAAAAGCCTTTATTAGTTCCACAGGTGGGAAAATTCGCAGTGTTACAGCAGTAAAATGGACAGATAAAATAAACGCTATCCAACACAACAGTATATCTGTACACTATACAAATATTATATAAATACACATTATACTATATTATATCATACGATATTTTATATATATATATATATATATATATTTAATGTCTTTACAGACAATAAATAGAACACAGTAATGTTGCACAAAGTAACTTTCAAAAGTTCACATAAAGCTTCAAAAGTTCATTTAAAATGGCAGAATTTCAGTTTAGACATACTGTAATAGTAGAAATCCCTTATACAACTAGCGAAGTATAGCATTTTCATGGTGGTGTGATTTCCTTTCTTTATTTTTGCATGTTTTGTTTGTTGAGTTTTGACATTTATTGTTCAAACTGAAGGTGTAGTTCTAAGAGTCGCTGTTCGGCACTGTCTTTGACATGTACTTGTTTTTATAAAACGACTCCAGCAGTGCTGCTGTGCCTGTTACACTTGTACCAGAAGTACCATGCCAGTGTACCATGTCACCTCCCAGTCAATATCTGATCACTTCGGGACCACTGATGGTGGTTCTGTAGTGCTCAGTTTCCACTGATGGACAGGGAAGAGGGGGGACTGATAAATTGTAGAACAACGCATATAGTCACTTGTGGTAAATCTATGAGGTGCAATTATATGTAAGGAATGTCTGATAAAATGGCTAGGAAGTGTTGTAGTGGCAGCTGGATTAAGCCAAAGGCCCAAATCCAATCCTTCAGGGCTGATGTCCAGCACAGTTTGACAGTTCCTCTTAAACACACTCACTGAGCCTGGAATTATACAAGTGATTTGAACCAGGTGTGTCTAAGCCAGGAAATCACCAAACTGTGCTCATCCTCTAGGACTAGAATGGGCCACCTTTGCTTTAATACCACAGTAACCCTGGTTTCCGTTAACATTTCATTACAAGATGGCACCGAAATATTTAATAATGTGTCTGTATTAGCAAGCTGCTGACATACTGCTTCTCTCGGAAGTCTGGAACACTTTTTTTAGCTTTAGTAACAATGAATGGTCCTGCAACAGCTAGTGTAGGTAAAAGTAAAGTGGCCTGTTATAGTCATGCATGAACAATGTGACATTCTTTCTCTGTATTTAATCTATCCGCCGAGTGAAGCAGCGGATATCCAGGAACACAGCGCCCGGGAAGCAGTGTGTGGGACGGTTCCTTGCTCAAGGGTACCTAACGGCAGTTGTCCGTTCACACTCACACTATGTCTAACACATATTTGGTGCCTTTTAATGTTGAGTGTTTTCTTTTTTTTACTGAGCTCTCTTTATGGATCCAGCCGTCTTTGAATCTTGCACCGAGTTTGTGACTGCTGTGCACTACAAAGTGTAAAGCGTCCATTTGTTACGCATGAACGCATCACAGCACAGCACAAAATAGTTTTCTGTGTTTAACCCATTCACGAAGTGAAGCAGCGGGCAGCCAGGAACGCAGTGACAGCAGTGTGTGGGGACGTTACCTTGCTCAAGGGAACCTCAGTGGTGCCACTGTCAGTCCTGAGATTTGATCCCACAACCTTCAGAGCACACTGATAACTCCCTAAGCACCAGGCCTCCAGCTGCCCCACAATTCAGATACTGGCACTGACTTCATCCTTGCAAGTGAAGGGATGCTATCTGCTCCATCCATGGTGGCACACATGTACACCCCTAATATTTATTTTTTTATAATTTTATTGTTATCCCACTATTGCACACATTTTGATAAAAATGATTCTGCATCATTTCCTGGTTCCTTCGGGGATATTTTATTGCTGAAAAATTTTATTAGGGCCGTTGACCCTCCTCTGCCCAAAAACATTGTTCATCAGTGGTAAGGAATCTTAGAGAAAATGATGAATTCAGGGATCATGAAATGGTATTAAATCACAAAATGTTTTTAAAATGTCAACAAATCATTAAGACAAAAACATGAGACTTGAAACCTCTGTTTTTCCCGATTCATCGTGAACCTTTTCCTCCATTCCAATCCTCCTCACTCTTATTGCTTTCTGTCCCACTCTCCTCACTGTCAGATGGGATTTGCCGGCTCTTGTCTGTTATCTGCCAAAAGAAGTAAACAGAATAAAAAATAAAAAATAATACAATTTATAGCTTATAATGTGAACGAGTGTTGCTCCGAGGCAACAGAAAGAACAACTGAATTTCTGAACATGCAAAATAAATAAAAGCCTCATAAAACCTGACAAAAGGCTTCTCTAGACCTATAGGCATTTTTTTTTAAATTTACATATGATGTCGTTTTAAATGACAAAACTACGCTCACCTTTATTTGTGCTCCAGTGAGCATTTGTCAGAAAAGGAAGTCCCATTTTGAAATGAGGCTTGATAGTGACTCCCGCACCTTGTCGGACTGTTCTTTGGCACTTTTTTGAAGATTATGATTGATTGCAGTCATTTAAAAACTGTTACTGGACATGAGGCTTCAGAAAACTCTCTGCTGCCTGAGGGTGACGTCGTGCAGTAGAGGGTTATTAGAGGGAGTCAGTTACACCTGACTCCTGCCAGCGCGTCTTGCCTTACAAAACCTCATGTGACACAAAAATACTCGTCACGTAGTCCTCTTTACATCTTAAACACACTGTGCAATTCATACAGATGAACTGTACAGCCCTTCATTCATTTACCCATCCATCTGCTTCATGCTCGTGCAGGGTGGATGAGCGCAGAATTCACTGGAGCCGTCCTTTTGATAACCTCAGCACTTCAAAGCCTGCTTCGCTATCAGAGCTCGCTCACCCCTGTACTGCCAAATTTGTTAAATGATAATCATGGTTAGGAGGGGTGGGTTATTCCGTCTTCCTGACCTGGCCAGACATACTGTATGGCCAGGTCCTGTCGCCATGGACACTGATAAATAGAGTAATATAATATGGAGTAGCGGCAAAGTCAAAGGACTGAAACAACATTAACTCAAAGCTTCGGTTCCCAGCGTGGCAGACTAGTCAGGTCAAGTCAAATTTATTTGTATAGCTTTTTTTTTCACAACAGACATCACGAAGCAGACCAGTGACGGACTGATTTTTCAAGGAATTAAAATTCGGATAACATCCGATATGATTCATTATGTGAAAAAATGAAACAGACTTCAGTAGCTTTACTTAGTGTTTTAATAACCTATGAAATGATTCAACTGACTGAATTGTGACCATTTGATTGTCAGTTACCAGTTGTTACAGTTCGTAATCTTACATTTCTAGGTGATATGTACAAAGCTTTAAGCAGTATAGGCATTTTAGAGCATGACACCTTTCCCAAACATCTTAGCAGCTTGGTTTTGCTTACTAGTTGTTATTGATTTGTTTTATCCTCTTTATAAAGATTACTTTTTGATACATTTCTGTTTTATGATGGTTATCATTGAGCTCAGCCTGCCTTGCAGTGAACAGGTGATGGTTCTCAGCTTGGCAGTCTCATTACGAATGTGAAACACCTGCATTATCAAAAAGAAATACTTTTACTTTCTTAGAAATGGTGGTTAATTAAAACATTTGTTCCTAATCCCATTCCTTAAGCCCCATATTTTTTCCTTTTTATCCTCCTGCTTCAAACCACAATTAGCTTGGTAATCAGTTAGGGACTTGAATCAGGTTTGTTAGATGAGATAATGTGAAAAATATGCATAGTGTGGGGTTGCCAGGACTGGGATTGGGAACCCCTGAATTATAATACTTGACAAGCCATTAATTATCTGTAAATTTCTAGTAGAATTATCACGGATAACTAAACGATATCAATATTAGTCAATATTATCAACCTTTTGATATATGAGTTGGGCCCTAGGATGGACTAGAGCAGCTGCCAGCTGCAGCCTTACCAGATGTGCCCGTCAACAGGACCTGCATGGATTCATGTGGTCATTTTTGTTCTGGCAGGATGAGGACAAGGCCGCGGCCGCCCTCTTCCCAGGCGAGGCAGATTCATTAGAGATGATTTGTCAAAGCAGATGGGCTTTGTGTATTTACAAAATGTCACGCTCGCCTGAATAATGCAGGCTGAAGTATGAATTTGTAAAAGGTGAATGTCTCTCCCTCTCTTTCTCTTTCTCTCCCTCTCTCTCTGTCTCTTTTTCTTTTCTTTCGCTGCCTGTTGAATAAACGAAGGTTGGACGAGGGCAAAAAATTGCATCCATAATTAATGAAAAGACACATTAGTGCTGCCTGCACCATAAACACGGGAACAAAGGAGGGCCCTTAAGGAGAAAAGAGCAAGAGAATGCAAGGATGAGAGGCCCAAACGATCGCTAAAAGCGGGTGGGAATGAGTGAATAAGGAGGAGATAAAGAAAAAGAGATATAGGCAAAATGTAGCAAGCTAATAGAGTGTGTGTGTGTGTGTGTGTGTGTGTGTGTGTGTGTGTGTGTGTGTGTGTGTGTGTGTGTGTGTGTGTGTGT
>JBBJLS010000039.1:1623169-1655187 GCA_037577275.1 Bryconaethiops microstoma | reverse complement strand
TGGTGGTGCTGAATGCTGAGAGGTTGGAACTCCTTTATCTAGGCTCCTTGTATCTTTAGGCACTTTGCAGCCTGTCATGGTAAAACATTTATACCCATTTCATTAACTTAATCTAATCAATATGCCAAAGACAAGACAGTTTGACAGGAAGAAAATAGTATTATTCTACCAACAACGTGTTTAACAGCAAAATATAAAGCAATGAGGTGTAGCTCAAGACTTTCGTACAGTACTGTGTGTGTGTGTGTGTGTGTGAATATGTATATATATATAAATGGTAGTTGTTCATTAAATTTGTACATTATATTGTTCATTTTCACTTAAATATAATTTTGCCCAACTTTTATATACAACTGTGTGTGTTTCGAATGCTCAGCAGGGACTCTATGAGTTTGGTGAGTCTAATACATGAACTATGTGTAGATATGACTTCTCACTGAGCAAATTCTTTATGATGTCAGTCTTTATTCACATGCTTGGCTGTCGCCACAGACAGAGAGATGACCAGTGTACAGAGTGTGATGTGGAAAGAGGTTAAACCTGATTGTTGAATAGGATGTAACTATTTCAAGAGTGCCCACCTCCGGTCCTGGAGGGCTCTAAACATGGCAATTAACAGGTGAGTTGAACCAGGTGTGTCTGAACATGGAAATCACCAAAGATGGCTGGAAACTGGCCCTCTGTAAAGAGTAAGTAAAGTGTCATGAACACGCCACAGCACACAGTGTGAACAGCACAAAATTCTTCTCTGTATTTAACCTGTTCACCAAGTGAAGCAGCGGGCAGCCAGGAAAGCAGTGAGCACTCACGGGTACCTCAGAGGTGCCACTAGCGATCCTAGGATTCAAACCCGCCATGTTCTGATCGCAGGGGCAACTCCCTAACCACTAGGCCACCAGCTGCCTGCTCTGGGACTAGAGGCGGACAGCCTTGTTGTATTCAGTAGTCTGAGCAAACATCATTATCAAGAGCTTGACAAGTGATCACGCATGACCAGACCAGAATGAGTAGGCAGCTCCCACGTTATCTCACACATGCACACAGACCCCAAAAACACATTAATAATAAACACTATAATAAAATAAATATTCACTGAAATTCACAGCCCAATACAGGACTGTGAAATATACCAATGTTCAGTCAGACCATCGCCTGTGGGTGGGGCTCTTAAGGCATGGGCACATTTTCAGAATAGCAGGTAATGTGTTAAAATCACTCAGAGGACTATTTCAAGAGCCCACATCATTCTTGAATTTTAGGTTCGCTTATTACATTCATGTTATTTTTATTTTCTGTCTCTTTATTACATTTAAACTGACTGTTATTGTTACTGCGCCTTTAAAACTTATCCCTGATAAGAATGACCTCACTGATTGGCCCCCCTTTATTGTGCCTCATTCGAAAGTGAGTAATACCACGTGGTTTTTACACTGCCAGCACAAAGAATGGACTGCCAGAGATGGCCGAATGTGCTCGGGAAAAGTCTTTTTTACATGAAAGTTCTCTGTTTATTTATTTTTTGAATTATTATGCTGCCACAAAGAGCCAGCAAACTGTTTTTCGTTGTTCCTGCAACAGTGACAATAAAGACTATTCTTCTTCTTCTTAACATGCATCATAAGTTAAGGGTTTTTTCCTTCCCCGTGATGTTTTTGTGACAGCAACGACATGCTGATTTCTTGCTCACCCCTGCGTCAGCTTTTCCCTGTTGCTGTCCTACTGCTCTCTCTCTCTCTTTAACCCTGCAATAACAGCAGCAGAGCAAATATGAGATTTAGATACGCATATTATTTAAATGTTCTTAAAATGTGCTTAACCCTACCTTAATTTACCCCTGAAAATAATCTGAATTAAGTGGCCACTAATTTGTGAAACCGACGCCTTAATGTTTTCTTTTAAATTAGATTTAAGGCATGAGTGTGAAACCTCTTCATCTTAAATTTAAGGCATTAATTCAGGAGGTTCCATTATTTACGGAGCAAATTTGAAAAAGTAAGGGGAAGATTCAGTAGTTTTACCCCTTAAATCAGCCTTAATCTGTGCACTTTTTCCCTTAATTTTCCTTTAATTTCCTGTGTGGGAAATTCAGGTCAAAATTAAGGTAATTTTAAGGGGTAAAATTAAGGCATTTGGTTTCAGAAGTGTAAGTTGCTCATGAGAAGGCCTGAACCATGGCTATACTGGCTATACTGACTTTTCTGATTTCTATCAAATCAGAAAATCATTTTTGTGCTCTCTGATAGACATCAGTGTTTTTTTTCATTGTTCTGACGCTGTGAAATGCGGTGACGAATCATGACTATTAGATTTAGGCCTCCAGTCTGGGGGCTAAATTTGGAGCATAAAGAAAATAACAGCCCCTTCCCACATGATTGAGTGGGGATGTGAGTGGGAACATTGATCAAACCTGGGAAAAACGTGAAAGGCTGGCTAAAGGCGAGACTAAAACAGAGACTGAAACAACTGTAAGTCATTAACATAAAATTAAGTCCTGTCTTTTTATGAACTCTGTAACTTTGTTCACACTGAGTGCTTGATAAGGCCAGTAATTATGAACAATATGCCAGTCATTCACATCAGTACATGGAAAGGTAGCCACTAGCGTAATGCTACGTGTGGAGGTTAGTGCCAAGCAGGGACAATGCATATGAACATTTTATAGTAGCTGTAGCTTAAACATGGTAATATCAAGCACAGTCATTCCTGTAACATATATTTGTTGCAGGTTTACAGGGACTCCTCCAGTTGAAGACCCCGGCACATGCCAGAGTGACATTTGTCATGAAATTGGTTCCACCCATTGGAAATCAAAAGGCAGTTGGTTAATGTCTCTTTCTCTTCCTAGTAACAACCCAGAACCTAAAGTTGCACACTCACACTTTAAGTGATGGTCTCATGTTTGAATATTTCCATATCTCTTCATTATAACACAGCTCTTAGATCCTCTAACAAATACATAATGCACAATCAAGGTTGTGCTCAAATTGTATGTTTGATACTCATTTTGCTTGTAAATGAGCTTCAATATTAATTAATGAATGTGGACATTTTGTCTATTTAAAAAAAAAAAAGAAAGAGAAAGAAAGAAAAAAGTTAGCACCCGGAGACTCTTTTCAGTTCAAAGAACTTCAAATCAAATCATTGAAATACTGAATTTTAAACACAAATGTTTGTTCTGAAATGTCCAGTTATCTTTATCTGAACATTTTTTTGAGATCGAGGATAATTAGGTCAATTAAATTAATTTAGGACTCTGTTGTAGTTGTGTCTCTGGACTGTTAGACTGTAGATTTAAAAATATATTTACACTTTTCGGTATGTATGTTTTGAAAAATCTGCAAATCCAGTGGCCTTACAGCTGAAAACTGTGAGGAAAATGTAGAAAAACTTCATTTCTGTCACACCTCACTGCTTACAAACTCTGTCTTATACCAAAACTGCACACTGTCACACATTCAGCAGCATCTCTCCAGAAACTTTATATGGGACAGTAGTGTCCATTAAAGAGCTCTTCTCAGAGAGAGAGAGAGAGACAGAGACTGAGAGAGATGCGGACAGATAGAGACGGATGGAAGAGGCGATAGAGAGAGAGACTTGTGGGAGTTGGTAATGGTGTGTGTTGAGAGCGGTGGGCTTAGGGGAGTGGTGGGCTAACGATGCTGTAATGTAGTGCTGCTGTCCGCGTGAACAGCGCAGTGACTGATTGGGTGAGCAATGAGAGCAGGCCATGGAGCCACACACACATGCTGCCCAATCAATCAATTAAGCACGCGGGCAGCCCCCCGGCACACAGCCAGGCTGAGGCAGCTAATTAACACACACTGGGGTTAGGACAGCTCCTGCTACACACACACACACACACACACACACACACACACACACACATTAGACCGGCTAAACACATACCAAACTTTTAAGAAAACACCGGCATCCATCAGTTTCAAAGAAGTATTAGACAAATATATCATACATTTTTCTTTCCCGCACTTTTTGACTTTCTTTTATATCTGTATATCTATTGGATATCTAATACACCAACATTCAAACAAAAACAATAAAACAAACTTTTATCCATTGTCTGTTTTGTCAAAATACTTATTTTACAATGCAAACTACGGACTGTGACATTTGTTGCAATATGTTCCTTTTTCTGCACATTTAAGGGCAATAATATATGTCTTCACTGAGGCTTCCTCTTCATTGGGGCTGGAATAAAACAGATTGTCATTACATTTTCCAGCTGTTTCCACTGTGAAACTGTTTGAGAAACTCTGTGTATATTGTTGCTGACAGAACATGGAGAAGCCATGTGTAAAGAAAACGCTGCTTAGTGAAGAGCCAGAGACATTTTAGGGATCACTGAAAAAGAACGTAAGTAATATTAATAATGTTTGTACACAAGAAACCTACACCTCTCTACTACAAATTAAAATGTATATTTTATTTGGAGCCACTGCTGTTTGTGCATAATTATGCTGAAAGCGGATGGAGGGTGTGTTACTGTTTACCCCGTAAGCAGGGTTAATTGTAATGGACTGAGGGGTTAGTTGTAAGAGCCACTAAAAAGTCAATACAAACACAGTTAATCCTGTGCAATCCTGTGTTGTTCGAACCAGACTGGATTTCCAGCTTAGATGCCGAAAAGTCCTTGCATCATGATGAGCATGATTGAATGAAAAGAGGCAGTTTCAAACAACTGTTCATTTCTATTTGACTACAAAGTATAAGAGTAAAAATCAGCTAAATTAAAATGTATTTTACGTACTTGACCTCCTTTCAGACGATCCCTTGAAAAAAAAAGTTTATAAAGTTGATTTGTATATGAGGGAGACATGTGCTCCACATTGTTCTCATTAGGAGACATTTAAATGGAGAATTATTGTTTAGTTTTAGATGGAATTCAGTTATTAAAAACACATATAAAGAGAATGTCATGTTCAGCTTGAAAATGCCATCATTGTATCTATGTTTTCAATCTAAATTCTTCTTATTTTTTTTAGCGACCAACATAAGATGTCTTTTTCTGCTTCATTTTATCACTTAAATACTAGTTTATATCTGAGAAATAAAATATAGCAAAATATGTATAATAATCATAAAACATAAGATAAATCAATAATAGAAAATAAATATCCAAAGACACATTATAGCCATTCCACAAATGTGAGTTTTTGTATGTTAAGTGTATGCAGTAGTTATTATGTACTGTCACTGAAAGTGATGAGCTGTGCTGTAAAGTCAGGCACTGCTGTCCTCTTTCTGCATCCCTGTCCCACTTCTAAAACCTCTACATTATCCCTGCGCTGTCCGCATGACCATTATTACTTATGTCACCCAATAACAAGGCCCAAGTCTCTCTCTCTCGATCTCCCCCAGCCCCAGTTTTTCACCAGTAACGCCGGCATTGATGGATCACATGCTGAAGTCCAAGATAGGTCATTCATTTTTATTAAAATAATATCATGTAAATTTCTCTTCAACTCGACCCGGTTCTTGCCACGAAAAAACAAAATTCATTTTCCAATCAGTTTGAGTCTTCTCTCCTGTCTTCACTGAGACTTCCTCGTCATTGGGGCTGGAATAAAACAGATTGTTATTACATTTTCCAGCTGTTTCCACTGTGAACCTGTTTGAGAAACCGTGTATATTGTTGCCGACAGAACACGGAGAAGCCTATGAGCCGTCAGGAAGCTCTTAATTTATTCCCAAACACAACTCTCTCATCTTCAGAGAGATGGAAAACTCTGATGAGGAGCTAATGGAGGCTTCGGACAACGCCCGTACCCACCCAGAGGAAGTTCTGATGATATGAACAGAGAAGAACACAGAGGAGCAGGCAGGCCTACTGCAGCAGAACTACTGAAAGTGCGTTCTCAGGAAGGAAGCTCTCAGATCTCTGCCAGGCAGCTGTTGTCCTTGATGTCTGTGTGGTTCCTTCAGCAGTATAACCTGGGTTGGTGGACAAAAACCCATTTTGTGGCCTGAGCAGTTGTTTGGGGAATATTTTTGATAGTTATGCCAGAATATTTAAGCAAAGTTCTGCTGGGGCTGCATTAGTTTACCTGGATCAACTTAAATGCCTACTGATGGGTTCTGTGATTTTATCCAGTATGAATCTGCAGTGGGTGCAGTGTTTACAAACTGGCACTCGTTACTGCAGAATAGTTGTAATACAGTATGAATCAAATCTGCAGTGTATGTGCAGTGTCACAGTCTAACAGTAATAATTGTAGAGTGGTTTTAATCCAGAATGAATCTGCAGTGTGTGTGTGTGTGTGTGTGTATAGCTCTTTCACTCTCACAGTAATAATTATAGAGTGGTTTTAATCCAGAATGAATCTGCGGTGTATGTAGTTTTTGCAGCCTGACAGTGATAATTGTGGAGTGATTTTAATCCAATATGAATTTGCCGTGTGTGTGGTTAGTACAGTTTGACGCCAATAAATGCGGAGTGATTTTAATCCAGTAGGAATCTGCTGTGTGTGTAGTTATCAGTATCTGGAAGAAACAACTGTGAATTGATTGGGCTGTAATTGGCTGAATTCAGAGCCCAGAGTTTATCGTCTGTAGCGTAAAACGGACCTCAGCATCCCGGCTATGAGTCATTTGGGAAAATTAAGCAAAATTTATCCTGAGTGAACTGGGCAGTATAATCCCTTGCAAACTACATTATACGGCCTCCGTGGTTTAAACTAATCCAGTTCCAGTCGTGCTTAAATGGACTAAACATGGTCCCACCTTGCTCGATTCCACACTGAAATCAGGTTGTGTCCAAATGACTTCATGGAAATCTGCAGCTCTGATTGGCCCTTGGGAAGGCGCCAGGGTGAGCTGACTCATACATTATCACGGAAGTCTCGTTTGAAATTCTCGAGATGAAAGAAGGATGCCTCTGAGCCTCTGAAGGAAGCCTGGGGGTGTGTGTTTCAGCTACAGAAGAAACCAGGGCACAAGAGACCCCAGCAAGACTCCATCAGGCCGGGCCAATCCGTCAGTGTGAGAGTGATCCAGACCGAGCGGCAGTGTTTAATCACCTCAGAGCAAGACGTGGGCTTTAATCTCAGCTCAGTGATCTGTGTGAGGAGCCCACCTTCATCTGACCCCACAGAGGCAGTCCCGACACAGCCAGGCACCGTGTGGGGCTGGAACACTCAGTGTCACGGTGGCACAACTCCGAACAGACGCATTTAAATAGGATCAGTTATGAAATGCAAAACTCCTCTCAGATCGGGGGAAACTGGTGGATTCTTGGGAAACTCCACTTCTAAGATCAGTTCAAGTGATAGGTGGGTGGAAATAGAGATTTATGCAGTTTATCCTTTACCAAAATGCAGTATATCAACCAAGGCATGTTTGATCTGAACTTTGCTTTGAACATAAGCATTTTAGCCTCATAGTACCGGTGCAAAAGTAATGAAGCCAATTTCACAACATGTGTTTTGGCTGATAGGCTCCATTTACTTTACACTTACGGCATTTAGCTGACGCTCTTATCCAGAGCGACGTACATCAGTGCTCAAGCAGTCCACATCTGTCTCTTAAACCTGTAAAGCTAAACTTAAATCAACATCCGCTATTCAACCAAGTTACCGCACGCTAGGAACACCTAAACAACACCTGTCAAAGAAAAGTCAGAAGTTAAGACAAAAGTAAGAGTAGGTTTTTGTTTTTGTTTTTTTTCGAGGGGGGGAGGAAAAAATAAATATGCAGAAGCGAGAGGAATAATTAGTCACCAAGGTGCTCCTTGAAGATGTGCGTCATCAGACGACGTTTGAAGACAGTGAGGGACTCCGCAGATCTGATCAGAAGAGGGATTTCATTCCACCACTGGGGGGCCAAGACTGAGAAGAGTCTTCACGCATGCCTCCCTCTTCTTTAGAACACCAGAGGCTCAAGACGAGCTTTTGGGGTAAGAGTGGATTTGTGTAAAAGGGATTTTTTTACCGAACTGCCCCTTCGGTGTGCTACAGTTCTCAGGAATTCCCCTCGCCATTAGATACAGTTCGAAATAACAGAACTCCATTTCACAGCACAATGCACGACTGACTGTGCCTTCTTTTGAGACAAAATAACCCAGAATAAGTGGGCAGGACCAATGCAGTGAGTCCGCATGTCGGGATTCCCATTGAAATTACTTGTGCTGTTTTTTTTGTACAGACACAACTCATTTCACCTGGACTCCATGTGTCTATTTGGTCCAGAAATACTTTGGCAGGTGAAAGTATCTTATAGGTGTGCAGCATTTTTATCATTGTGAGAATTCTGGTTCACTATTTAGATTTTTCAGTGGTCATAGTTTGATAACTGTGAACATATTACAACTTTACTTGGTCCTTTGCATGGTTCATTGGTCTCTTCCTTTGATGGAAAACTGGTTATAAATGAGCCATTTTATAACATTTCTATAAAGCACTGAAATGAGTTATTAGGTCAAACAATCTTTTTTGTTGCAATAAATAATCATTTGTGCTAGAAATGTAGATCTACTGATGTAACATTAAATAAAATAAAATGTTTTGTGTACTTTCGTGTAGGGTTAAGATATGATATATGATGAGGCTGGTTTTAGGACCATCATGATTACTTGCTTATGATCAGTGAGTCAGCATCAGGGTCATTTAGGCTGGTGACATGTCCCCACCACTTTTTGTTTTTCGTCCATTTATCTGTCTCTGAAAATCTCTTTTGCGTTGGTTTTTGGCTCCGAATTGAAGCGGCCTGGAAAGAGTTCTGAGGTTAATTGTGAAACCTTAAGCCAGCTGGATATTTACAATTTAACAACGTGGAAATTATGCTGCACCTTATTAGTTGTATTCCGATGGTTACATTTCCCTTCTTTACTTATAAAAAGTCTTATTTGAATGATGTAGTTCCAGCCTTGTCATTACAAAGATTATTACAAAGGGTTCACAACTCTGTGGGGATTTGGCAATCACCTTTAAAATGAAAAGCAAATGAATTAAATCAATTAAATGTAAGTTTTTCCTCCTGCATGCCACATGTGAAGGAGGCAAAACTGCAAGGCAAATCCCTTCACAGGCCAGCGAGGACACGTCAACACCAGCAGGCCTCGGGGGGGCCCGGAGAGGACACGCTCCTACACCCTGTCTCTCAGACTAACGGCTTTCCTCGCATGCCGTGCATTTAAAGAGCTTCACCCGGCTCTCAGATGTCTCCTCAGACCAGACGGACAAAAAAAGCCTTGCTGGCTCTGCCCGTCTAAGGCACTCTTCTCCTTCGAAGCCATTTAGTCGCAGTTTTAAAGATTGGCCAGAGGCAAAAAACAGGAAAAGAAGCTGAGCAGAATGACACTGAAGCGACGGATACTCTGGAGGAGGAAGAGAAACTTGAATATTTCTCACTTGGTGGCACAAAGGGGCGGCGAGAACCCCCAGGGGGCGATTTATAAGGCGTATTAATATCTCATACTTCTGTCCTACTGACTTATGGCCTCCCTCATTATAATAAGACCACCGCGCAGCCAATCCGAGCGAAGGACTGTTACCATTGCGAACATTCAGGGGTCACGAGTCTGGCTCCAGTGAATATTAATATATCCTACTGCATAATTTCGCAGCGCAAAAGGTCAGAGGGAGTGAATGGGACCCCGCGGCAGAGTTAGAGAGGGGGGTCCTACATAACCCACTTCACAGACAAAAGGGTTACCTACAGTACTGACAGAGACAGAGAGCTGGGGAAGACACGTTTTGGGATGTAGTGTACCTGCTGAGTTTGTGGATGTGTGTGTGTGTAAGGACAAAGTGCTGGAGGGGGCATGGGGGGGGTGCTTTGTGTGTATGTTTGCAGCTGAGTCTCATATGGGACAGCTTTAGGTGGAATGCTAACTCTGCTCTTGTGGGGAGCTTTAAATTGACAGAAATGGAGCCCAGCTGCAGACAAACTGCCCTAGCTGTACTCCCCCCATCCCCCACTCTGCCCCCTGCTGATGATGGCAGGCCTCCTATATATCCCGCCCTGCCTGGAGCCCCCATGCAGGAAACACACCCTCACCTGAGAGCAGCACTAATACCTCCGATTCAGACCCTGCCTCTAACATGAACCTTGTCCCCTATAAGAGCGACTATAAGCCACTGCTGGTGCACACACACGACAAAAAAAGGTAAAAGGGGTATTTCTGATGCTGACTAAGACCATCACAAGCAAGGCAGGACCAAACCCCCCGACTGAAGGCCCTAGGCCCGTATTTAGAAACATTCCTCATCTAAGAGAGGATTTTGTTTCAGTGAACAAAGGCAGACCTGATCTGAATGAACAAGGCCAGTGTTCTCAGAGCTGCATTAAACTGCTTTCTGTTTCTCATTGCTTTTCTAAAATAAGATATACAAACAGAGCTAAACTGAACATACCACTCATTCCCATACAGTTCATTATATATAGAGTGGTATGCAAAAATGCCTTAAGCAGCTGTAAAAATATTTTTAAACCATTTAGATGGGTGGTGTGTTTTTTTTTTCCACATTATTACTACTTAATATACTAAATAAAACTAAAAAGAAAAAATACAATTAACATTATACAGTAAATTGTGACAATTATGTACAGTATTATTCATAGTGGAATTACTTGTCATTTCCATCAGAAACCTGGTTTGACTCAGTCAGTCCGTCATTAAATTAAATCAGGATCTGCTGATGGAATTTCACAAATCCAAACAACGGCTAGAGGGACTGAGGAGGAGTTGTTCTCCTCACCAGCTCACACAATATCAGCTACTTTGTACAAACAGAACAAATCTTCATACTCGTTTGTTTGCATTTATTCTGTTAAATATGCTAGCAGAAAGACATTAAAATGATCACACGCTGAGAAAAAATGGCTTTAACCAATTTCCAAGACTTTTGCACTGTATATCACATTAGAATTGTGTGTTTAACATTGTACATAACATTAAAACAATAATAAAAAATGACAAAAATAAATATAATATAATAATCATGAATAAATTCAACTTTTAAAGTACATCTTTTAATACAAAGCATCTGAATACCTGTTTACTGTCATTGCAAGTGAACTTAAAACACAAATAAAGTGGAGAATGTGGGCTCTTTAGAGAGCAGCACAAACACCAACACAACATTGCTGAGAGTGTTATTCACAAGAGAGCCACTATGTCACCTGAGCAGGAGCCCACTGGAGCCTATCAAAACAGGAGGAGATCTGAAGATAGAGCTTTCAAGAGAAACTGTTTCTGTGGGTATGTCTGGACCCATGTGTGTACACGCGGGTGCTGCTTGCATTTGTTCATACGTGTATAGCACCTGCACACGGGTACGTTCCTAAAGAAAACAGAGTCATCTCCGGTTTTGGAGAGTTCAGTTAAGCAACAGTACTTACAGATCCATAATGACGGTCATTCACTATAAATATTACAAATCCATATGAAAAATCATATGCCACCAACTGTTAAACCCAGGAGCGCTGCCATGCACTTCCAGAAGCGGCACCAGGCAGACCATGCGGTCGGTATTAGCGCTGGCAGCGGCCTCAGCAGGCTGTGCCTTTAGCTGGGGTTACAGGGCGGCTTGTGTGAAGCATCTCAGCGCTTACAGGTTCGTCAGTGTCACAAAATAATTAAGCATAAATATTCATGCGGTGGTTCTATGCAAAATAGCATCTGCTTTGGAATAACGTGCCATCTGTTTTTGGGACTTAAAGGGACGATTGTGATAAAAAGCCGCTGTGATGCACATTATCCATTCTGATCTAAAAAGATCATTTTTTTCATTGCTCTTTTTCAAGGATATTATTTTATTCCAGTGATGAATGGTCCTTAATCCAGTGCTGAAAACCTCATCAAACAAGTGGAAATGCTTATGCATCCATTGTCTGCCGCGCTCCTCACTAGTTTATTATACGTCTCATTAATTCAGCAGGACTAACGTTATAAGCTGGGAAATCTGTTTATACAGCCAGCGATCATAAAATATTGTTTAAAAGCTGTTTAGCATATAAACTGCAAGTAAAACACCGCTGGTTAACAACGGTGTACGTCAGGATTCTGGTACAGATGGAACATGTCGCACTACTAAAGCTACAAACTGGGCTGTTGATGCTGATCCAGAGGTTAGCATAGCTTTCTATGGGCCTTAAAACTTGTGTAAAGAACCATGCTCAACACACACACACACACACACACACACACACACACACACACACAGCACACTCAGCAGACGCAACTCCCATGCACGACCTCACTCATGCAGCCAGTCTCTGAGAAGATGAAACTTTCCTCTCAGTTAAATTCGGAGCATCTCCACACCTCACAGAGTGCTGGTGGCTTTTAGCACTCTGAGGTGTAAAACACACACATTATAGGTGGGAAAACATTCCCGGCCTCCCATAGGATGCAGGACAGCAGATGGGAAAAAAAAAAAAGGCCAAAGGGCGCGTCCAGAACCTTGACCGGACAGTGAAAGCCACCGGACCTGGTGCAGAAGTGCCAGCCTTTCTGATGCCTGATTCGGCTCAACAGTCCATCGTTAAGCGTCCACATCACGGTAAACTGAATTTCCTTGCTTTTTGGGACATTTTTGACATACTATAAAAACATTGTTACATTTTCTCATATACATTCCAAATATGGGCCGTTAAAACAGCCCATTTTGAAATTATTGTTGTGACGTCCCAGCCATGTTTCCAAATACCTATGACTCACTAATCCTTTCAAGAGTTTAGTCGGACCTTTTTTAGCATGTTTTACTGCCTAGACTCATTTTTGAACGAAGCAAATGCAGGTCAGGCAATCAGAATACAACTCATTTACATATATACTGTATGCCTTAAAGGCACAGTAAATAAATACATCCTGTTTAATTCTAAGGGATAATGATATGTTGGAAAACATTATTAGGATTGATTTAGATAGATAAAATGACACAAATGTAAAAAGTTGACTTCAGGGGTAAAATGAAATATATCAAGTCTTAGTGTTTTTCCACATTCAGGGAGATTACAGCCAGATTTGCACTGGACTGGTCTGCTTTATGCTCGACCAGTGATAACAGGCCTTTTAGAATGTGTTAGAATTTGGAAACGAGGCAATGATCCACTGATTTTAAGAAGCAGAAGGATGGAGTACGAGCATTTGCCCAGCCCAGGTGGATGTAGGGAGAGAGAGGAGAAGAAAGAGGGACATGGGGGACGAAGGGGTGCAGTGAGCAGGGTGCGTGAGGGGCGGCGGCTCCAGCTGAGGGAGGTCATGGCAGCTGTCTGTGCCGCAGACCCGTCCTCACCTCCTCCTCTCACCTACTCTTCTCTAGAGCCTCATTAAAACCCCACCGCACACACTCCAACACGGGACTCACTCTGCCCCCCCCTCCCAAACCCCCTTACACCCCTTAGCTCCCTCAACACACACACACTCGTTTGTATTTCTGTTCTTCTGGAGACATTTCTGCTGATTTCTGTTTTTCTGTGTCTAAATGCTGTTGTATCTACAATCATCCCCACCATGGGCTTAAATACTACATACTATTCACATGATTGATCGTTTTTAAACAAAAGTTGCAATTTTGAGGGGAGAAAAACAGTTTCTTTGTGTATTCCAGCATTCCTGGTCCCCACAATGTGCTAAATACACACATGCGCCCATTTGCTTTCACATAAAGTCACTAGACTCATCAGCTACACGAGATCCACTCAGGCAATAGAACATGAAGGGGGTTTATTTGTGATAAGTCCACCACTCACCGTCTTTTTGACAACTAAACGTGCTTTAAAATGAGTAATACTTTCTAGCAATAAGGTCACGTTTTGCTTTAAGGATAGAGCTACAAAACAGTCACGATACCAGGTTCAGCTCAGCTTGACTGCGGATTAACTTGAAAGTCATTTTGTTTGGGCCAGTCTACAGCACTTCACAGCCCATCATTGCTGTATTCTATTTCTGGCCACGTCTAGGCTGCTTACTTGGTCTTCCAGCACGGCAGCTTCGGATTCGAAATTCAGTGTAGGCCTGCTGTCACACTCTTCTTCAGCATCTGACAAAATGGTCTGCAGCTTTATGCCTAAAAGACGTCCGCTGTGTCCATTTTCAATTTTGTTCGTGCTCTATTAAAAAATAAGATTAACTGAATTAAAAGGAAATTATTACTTTTTAACATAATACAGCTAATGTAAAAAAAAAAAAACTGACTGTTGTATATATGAGACTGAATCCAGGAAACCGTAATAAGAATCAGAATCAGGAAACTTCACTGATCCCGAAGGAACCAGCTTATGCTACAACTGCACAGACACACAGAGACATAAAGACGAGAACAATATGAAATATAAGTTCAAATAAAACTTTCCAGAAATACAGTAAGAAACACGTTTAACAGAAATGACACAAATATACAGACTAACCATAAAGTGTCATTTGATAACAGGCAAGCCAAGGGCCTTCAGTTAGGTGCATCTTCAGTTTCAGAGAATCGTGATCCACATGACGTTTTGCATGTGGGGGTGGGGGAGGGGAGATCAGAAGAGGTAGAAAGGGGCCTAGATGTTTGCCGCTGATATTTCAGTCGTGCGGGTTTGTGAAGAGAAGCTTTCCCGTAAACGCCCCTTTTAGCCACTGAAGACAAACAGCTCCAGAAACTCCAGAGCAATCATTCCACAAGCCCTGGACCCAAAACACAGGGGCCACCGTGCTTTCATCTCCGTGGCACTGGAGGTCAACAATGTAATGGTGGTTTGAACATAAATAATATATCTTACATCTTCACAAAGCCTGTGGGTTTAACGATTCCACTGTGTTGTGGTCAGAGAAAGAGATACACAGAGTGAGCGAAGGAGGGAGGGAGCGGGAGAGAGAGAGAGAGAGAGAAAGAAATGCTCTGGGTAGGAAGACCTTTCCCCTTCAGAATTTCAAAACAAAGCCATACAGGCCCTCAGAACAAAGACACTTGATGTCTCCTTTGCCCACTGTGTATATGTCTGCGTTTGATTCGTCTCTTTGCCCCAACAGCACCAAAAAATGCTGTTGAGCCTTAAAGCCAGGAATTAAAACAACTACGACCAACACAAACCCAGCAAATAAGGAGCACCTTAACAACTAATAGTTCTCCCATTTGGAAGCAAACAACAACAACAAAAACAACAACAACAAAACAAGAGAATGCTGGGAGGACAGAGTAAAACTAAAAGAGAAAAACTTTCCCTTTCATTTTCTCCTAGAATACAAATTTGAAATGTCTTTTAGGAAGCGCATTCAAACAAACACACTGATAAGCTACAGTTTTCTAAAGCTAATAAGAGACTTGAGGAGACTGGAAAGAGTCACTTTCCACATTTTATGGAAACAGTGGAAACAATCTCTCTTTCAGAGTTTTTAAAGTAGCCACCCCCATTTGAGCTCGCCGTGTGTGAGCGAGGGTTTCTGTAGCAAAAACCACCTTAATTCATTTTTACATCGTTTTCCAACCACTCTTTGTCTTTTGCAACTGAACCGTTTCTGTTATTGTGCCTTTAGTACTGATCTATGGAAATGAGTTCTCATCTGATTGGCTGGCCTGTATTGGGTCTGATTTGAAAAGCGCTTGGGACTAAATAACTCCTTCAGCACAAGTGGGCGGGGCTGCAAAAGTGCTGAATGCAAAACAGGCTTATTTTTCAACCATATTTTCCTCATTTGGATACTACGGATTGGGGAGCGGGTGGCTTTGAATCATTAACAGTTTTTAAATACTACATCATAATTTTCCTTGATATGGGGCCTTTAAAAAAGCTTCCTGTGGTCTTTGAAAAACTGCAAAAAGTATAAAACAAATAATCCCTTAATTTAGGCTCTGCGTGATAAGTTTTAACCTGACATGTAATTTATACTGGAGCCTGCCCATCTGACTCTAGTGAGGACAGAATATGGTCAAAATCCTTCTTCAAAGAGATCCTTCAAAGGTTCTTTAGTTAAAGTGTAAAGTGTCAATTTGTCATATGTGAACACACCACAGCACACAGTGTGAACAGAAGGAAATTCTTCCTCTGCATTTAACCCATTCACCAAGTGAAGCAGCGGGCAGCCAGGAACACAGCGCCCCGGGGAGCAGTGTGTGGGGAAGGTATCTTGCTCAAGGGTACCTCAGTGGTGCCAATAGCAGTCCTGGGATTCAAACCCATTACCTTCTAATCACAGGGGTGACTCCCTAACCACCAGGCCACCAGCTGCCCAGAACAAACACTCAAGCAAGCAAGCTGCTAAAAATGCTTTTCACTGATGTCCAGAACTAGTCAACCGTACGGCTACTTTTTTGAATGGCTAGCTGTCCAGTCCCTAATGAAGAGCCTGTTTGTTAACAGTGTCCTGCTGATTGCACGGGGCAAAAAATCCTCTTTAGAATTTTGATTATATCGAAACATGTAACAAAGCTATACTGTCATGAATTACATTGACATTTAAAATACATTCTGTCTGAAGAGTTTTGAGAGAAAAGTTTGGAATCCCCAGTTTCTACAGTATTTTTCTATTCAGTGTAATGACCTTCAACTGCGCCGTGCTTTTATCGTGGCCGATGAGAACTTTACAGGTTAATTAGCCATGTAGGTTGCAAATAAATTTGAGAGTGACAGTATACACATTCAGACTAGACTGCAAAAGCTGGATGAGACACTTGGCTTCAGTCTGATTATGGCCTGTGTCGGACCCCGGCCGACAACATCTAATCTGGGGAGAGTGAAAAATCGAGTGAGACCGTGGCCCCTCGGCCGAGCTGCATTAGGGCCTCTTTTATGCAAAGCGGTTACCGTGGCCTGTCACGGGCTAATCACGGGCAAGGATGATAGATGATGTTTATTTTGCGATGATGGAACGCAACCCCCTGGCCGATGATAATTGTAATAAAAAGGACAGATCAAGCTGGCGGAGTTATTAAATTATCGGACTGTAATTTGCATTAATGCCGGCGGGTGCGGGCCCCTGACAGCCGGCCCCGCGGCTGCTGCAGCGAGAGGGATCGTTCCACCTTCAGAACACCAGCCGCCCCCTCCTCCTCCTGTCCTTGACCTCGAGAAAGTTCTCCTCCTCCATCGTCTCCTGCTCTTCCCACCTTCTCCCCGTCCCACTCTGCCTGTCAGTGGACAGCCAATGCAGATAGCATGGAATCTGATTTACTGGACTGTGTTCAGTGTGGAATGGATTATTACAGATTACTGAAACTGCCCCATCCGTCCCGGCTGACCTCCGCACACATGGCCCACATTTGCTCCCTTCATTAGCATTCCAGCACAGATAGCACCTACACAGCCATCCAGGCCTGTGTATCCCTTAGAGGTCTTGAATTAATTTTCCGGCATTCAATACGCTGTACGTTACATGATTATTTGTATGCAGTTGTACAATTGTGTCATTTATTACATAGAAATATATATTGTTAATTGCCTTTCAGCTACGTTCAGTTTCTCTTTCGAATCCTGCACTTGAAAAAACATTGGCAAATATGAAAAGAAGGCTAGAAGCACATCAATAACAATTAAAGGGCCCATATTTGCATTTTGCTTTTACCTTGTTTTTGTCCCTAAAGTCCACACATTATATATATATATATATATATATATATGGCTTTATGTCCCATTTTTTATTTTTACATTCCCACTTCCCAACCACCCAAAGAATCCTTGTTTGATAGGATGACAGTATAGACAGTACAGACAGTTTTTGACTGTGCATTCAAGACAGGCGCAACAAATTTTCTATCTTCAAAAATAATTTTATAGGAGAAGGGGGGAAAATTACTTTAACTGCAAGTTATCGTAACAAGATACTAGGTTTTGGAACATTTCGTCCAGTCTGTTGTTCCTGAAATTGTCAAAGAATTGTAAATTGTGTAAATGGTACATGGTATTTTTATATCATTAATGATTTTAAAAACGAGAGATTTTGTCCTGTCCTGCATTGTGCCTTCTCCTAAAAAAGAAGTCTGATCTGAAACATTAAATTCTGATAACTGTTTTTTCATCAAAGTCTCTTTATATGGACTGCAATAACTGGGCTGTGCCTGGTATCTTTTGAAACTTTGACAACGATTACATATTGTACCAACCTGTTCTTTTTTTTTTTTTTAAATGTAGTTTTAATTTAATCTAAATTAAGTCCTACAAACACACCTCTTCTTGTTCTAACAAAGTGCAATATTATGAACAAGACTGGAAAAAGTAATCAGAAAAGTAAGACAAGGTTTTTTGAGGGATACACACCATAGGGAACCTAGGACAGTCACAGCTGTTTTGAAGAGCAAAACTTCATACACTCCTTATTCTTATCAGCTCAGTGTTGGAACTACGGACTTTTAGCCTAAATACGGCGATGTGGACTAATAAGGGCAGACAATACAAATAATTCAAACAGCATCGCATTTACAGAGCCAGGCACACGCCCTGCAGATCCCATCCCGTCTGAGCCGTCATGGGACGTCCCGCCGGCCTGTTTCATGTCCTGTAGCAGTGTTCCCTCTGAACCGGTGGAGCGCTGGCTCTGCAGCCCAGGAGAGGCGGCATGTTCATTAGGCAGCCAAGGGCTGGAAACATTTGCCTCAGTTGTCCTTTTCTAAGCGAACGTTTGAAGGGCTCTCGCTGGGGAGAGAAAGCCCTGGTGCGGAGCCAGCTGGACATGAACAGAGAGAGAGAGAGAGAGAGAGAGAGAGAGAGAGAGAGAGAGAGAGAGAGAGAGAGAGAGAGAGAGAGAGAGAGAGAGCGAAAAGGCTAATGGGGCTGGTCTTCTTTTAAGTGTGATCTACCAGAGGAATACATGGATGTGCACAATCCCTGACGTGTGTGGAATCATGCTGAACAGCCTGTTTCTACTCTTCTTCTCCTTCCATTTGACAACCTTTCTCTCCCACCCCTCTTTTTCCTGTTGCCCCATTTTACAGGGGTACTGTGCCTATTCACTCTATTCGAACAATCTTAGCAATTGCAAGTAATTCTAGTAACGCTAGCCAAGAGTGTTGTCACGCTGCAGTCTGAGTAACGGAACAAAAAATACATTTAAATGTCACTGAAATCACGGACCGTTACCCAAAAAGTAACAATTTAATTGAGATTTTTGCTCATTTTGCTGCCGCTTCTGCTTTTGCTCTCATGATGGTCTCTCTCGCCCTTTTGCTGTCTCTCATTTCACAGGGTAACAAAGAATGCCAGCGAATGAAAAGTTGCTTTTGGAGCAAGTGAGCGAAGAAATGAACGTAACATCAAAGTGAAACTGAAATCAAATAAGGTAAATAAACAGACAGTGCAGTGACGCTAGCACTCGTCCGTCAGTCTTGTTCATGATTTAAGCAAAGGTCACTGTCCCAAAAATTGCCACTTTTTTTGTTTGATCTTGACTGAGAACATGGAAAACAAAACCACAGCAACATGTGAGTCTGACTGAAATCTGTTGAATTGCGGGTCGTTTGTTAAGCAGAAAAATTGCAACGGTTGAAAATACGTTTTTGCTCATTTCGCTCGGCACGATACGGCATAATGAGGACATTTCCCTCCTGAACATAAAAGGGTCCGCGGTCCATCCCCTGGCCGTGATTTACGAGCCTTGACCATTAGACGCCATTTATGGATGGCAAAACAAACAATAATAAACAAAAGAAATCACGCGTAATTACCAGAGGTGGCAATTCCAGCCAGATGTGAGTGAGCTTTGGGCTGAGGCCCAGCTCGCGGTAAATAAAGCGTCTGATTAAGCGCCAGCGCTCGCAGCCACTCTCAGCCTGTCCCTAACGACCTCAGGGGTCAGGGGTCACCGAGGGAAAAGCAGATCAGAGGGGCCGCAGGCCTGAGCCTGAGACATCGCCATAAATCTACTGGCACAGAGGAAGCCATCTTTTACCCCGCTGTTAAATAATAGTGCACTCACCCCAGACTCATTGTTCACGGGGCCAGCGGGGCCCTGAGAGACTCCCAGCACTGCACAGCGCTGCAGAGAGCAGGGAGCTTTCCCACTGCCACGAAAAACCCAACCGAGCTCACAACTTTTTTTACATGACGTTTTAACTCTAGGAGATTGAACAGTGTTTGTACTGCCAAATTTGATCTACACTGACAAAATTACACCCTTAAAAATAAAGTTCTTTGCATGAGAACCACTTTTGGTCCCGTTTTAATGGATTTTTCTAAATGAAAATCTTCTCAGTTTAAAGAACCTCCACATAATGTAAAAGTTCTAGGAAGCAGGAATGGTAGAGAACAATTTTAAAGTAAAGTGACCACTTTGCCATATGTGAACACACAGCGTGAAGAGTACAAAATTCTTCCTCTGCATTTAACCCATTCGCCAAGTGAAGCAGTGGGCAGCCAGGAATACAGCGCCTGGGGAGCAGTGTGTCGGGATGGTATCTTGCTCAAGAGCACCTTAGTGGTGCCACTAGCAGTCCTCGGATTAAAACCCACAACCTTCTGATTGCAGGGGCAACTCCCTAACCACCAGCCCACCAGCTGCCCCTTCATGTCACTTCACATTCAAACATTTTGAAACGTGTTCTCTAGAGAACCAAGACTTCTCTCTTCTAGAGAAAAACTCTCAAAAGTGTGCAGTTATGTTCAGCCCTGGAGGAAAGCAACAGGCTTCAGATTTTCCAAAGAGCCAAATAATCAGCATAAATGCACCCTCTAGTGGAGATTTTGGATATGGAACATTATTTGCAGTGTAAACTGCTGATGAATTTACCAGCAAAAAACAGTGAGTGTATTCTGAATGCAATGTTGATGCAGTTAAAAAAAAAAATCATCATTTGTCGATTTTCTGTGTGAAAATAAGTACACATAGAGAGAATAGGACCTTTTTTGCGTATTTGTGTGTATTAATGTGCTGAGTTGAACACAAAAAGCGAGGTTCGGAGTGTGAATATGGACAATACCTGCACCCTGCAGAGCCTGCATAGTGCGTAAATATCTTATGTACATGGACCGTAAAGAAGTCTGGAGAAAATGATCTCATGAGTCATTATAAAAGCAAGGACAATCACTGAGTAAAACTTAAATCTGATCTTTTTTGTGTATTTCTCATTCAGAGAAACACAATGAAACAAAAAATAAACATTTTGCACAGACAACATTTTGTTTATTCATTTTTAAATTCAGTAGATGAGTAGTAATTGTGCAATAAATTGTGCATTAAATTGTGCATTAAAATGTGAATTAAAACGTGCAGAAGTGAGGCATAGATGTGTCCTTCTACAGCACAAATATTATCACAACAATCCGCTAAATGCATACGTTTGTAATTTACAGTGAAGATGCTGTCGGTGTAAAACAGGACGGGAACAATCTGGACAGTCAGTTTTAAAAGACTGACAGGAGTTGAGATGTTTTACCTCCAGCTGAACCTCATTTGTCTGTTCATATTAAATAGGATCAGCAATAAAAAGAGCTGAAAAGAAGAGGGGACTGTAATTCAGAGGGATTTTATGGGCCATTTTCATGACAAGCCTCAAAAAGTATGTTTCTTTTTCATTTTAATAAAATACAATACATTTATAAAAATACTAAAAATATTTGTCCTGATTTACATTCTCAATGAATCAGCTCAGTGATTTCTGTAATAAAAAATAGGGTATCTACAGGTATTTGTTAAACCTTCTTTTTCTTCCCACAAGGGGGTGCTATTTGCAGGCATCGCTGAAAGGTAGGAAACCCACATCAGCAGGGGCTCATAAACACTTGTAGTATGTATGTGATGGAAAAATGAAATGTTAGCGGTCATAAATTGTGTACATGTGCAGCCTTTTAATTAAAACAGTTGTGAGATTACTCTTTTACTATCACTGTTAGTGTATAATCCCGTATGTACAGTTATGGCCCTAAAGAATATAATTCAGCAAAATGATAATGAGTGCTTCAGACGCATTTTTCACTATACAGACAATAAGCAAGGTATGGGATGTGAATATATACAATACCTGCACCCTGCAGAACCCAACTGGTGTGTAAATATCGTATGTGCACGGACCATAAAGAGGTCTGGAGAATGACAAAATGCAGACACATGAGGGACGTCTTACTCCGGGTCGCGTCTGCCCATATCTCGCAGGTCATTGTACAAGCAAGGACAACCATTGAGTAAAACTTCAAAGCAGAAGAAAAGCCAAAGTAGTGAGAAAAGAACGGAAAATACACAGTGACAACAGCACAGCTATGCATCCTTGAAATATTAATGAACACAGTGATTACATCAGTCAGCTACAACACATAGTAGGCAGCAAGTGAACAGTAAGTTCTTGAAGGTGATGTGTTGGAAGCAAGAAAAATGGGCAAGTGTAAAGATCTGAGCGACTCTGACAACTTTGTTCCTGAAAGGCAGTGGTCAGTACCTACCAAAAGTGGTCCGAGAAACAACAACCGGTGAACCAGCAACAGAGTCATGGGTGCCCAAGACTCATTGATGCGTATAGGAGTGAAGGCAAGCCCATCTGGCCCGATCTCACCGAAGAGCTGCTGAAAAAGTCAAAGCAAACTATGATAGACACACAGTGCATCACAGCATGCAGTATGGGGCTGTGTAGCTGCATACCAGTCAGAGTGCCCATGCTGACCGATGTCCACCACTGAAAGCACCTATAATAGGCCTGTGAGCATCAACACTGGACCGTGAAGCAATGGAAGGTGGACTGGTTCTCTTTTACATCATGTGGACAGATGGGAGTGTGCGTCACCTACCTGGAAACCTTAGGACCTGCATTCATGTGAATGTTATCTGGACATGGACCACCTACCCAAACAGTCTCCCCCTCATAACTATGTCACTTACACAAGTACTGAATAATAAGCACAACGAGTAACAAGTTCTTGGTTAATACTGAACACCGCAGGCTAAAGCCACCACAGGCTTCATGTCAAAAAGTTGACAACTAATTAGTTAAGCACGGTTAAAAAAGTAATTCATACTTAAGCCCATGCCATCAACTTAGTATCTTGAAATAATGATTTTTATTCTTTTTAAATACTCTGTGAAAATACATTTTTTGAGAGAAAGTACTTACTGCAGTGTAAGTAATGTTTTGGGTTGTTTTTAGGAGAACAAATCATTATTTCAACAGAGCATGTCAGTATTTTGAGTCAGTGAATCAGAAGCCAGAAGTAGAGAAACTCCCTGGCAGGAATGGGCCTCTGCAAGTTAAAGTGTTTTAATGGAGAAGAAGTAAAAACCAAAGACTGTAAGCACACTTTGGTTGCTCAGCTATACTTGAGGTAAGGAGTTACATTTTTGTCCTGAGCGGGACAGACAGAGCTGTGGATCCGACCCCGGCTGAGATAATGACTCTGGGCCTGTCTGGCAGTGCCTGAGACTTCACTGCATTGTGACTGCATTACAGCCCATATTCGGCTCAATTACATCTTCATAATCAAAATGGATGATGGGACGGGTGGCTCAACCCCCCACAACCCCCCTTTCCCCAACAACGAGACATTTTAATGTCAGTCTGACAGGCCTCACATGGGCCGGCGGGAGGTGAGCGCATACATATTAATCAGGCCGATTAAGACACGTTAAACACTGCAGAGGTGGCTCTCTCGGACCTCCGGCTTCTGCATCTCATCACTGCTGCCTCCCTGCTCTTCCTGCGCTCCCTTCACTCCCGTCCCGCGCTCCTGACCTCCTACGCGGCCAGCGTCTGCCACAGCCCGGTCCGCTCCGGCCTTTCCCAGCATGCACAGGGGCCCGACGTGGCTCCCACGGGCTTCCGCTCGCTCCCTGCCATCTGCCGTGATTTATAGAAAACGGTGGATGATTTATGGTCCAGTCACTGCACAATGAAGTGGCTCTCTTTCAGCGGGCTGACCTCGCCGACCCAGCCGCCACTCCTGGCCCAGGTTTGGGGAAACGAGCGCTAATCATACACTAAAAAGATGCTTAAACAGAGAGTGGCCCGGCGAGGGGGAATTGAGGGCCTTTAATAAAATTAATTTTTTGCGGCGGGCCGCATATTGATGAGGACGGAGATGAGACATGGCCACAGAGAGAGAGAGAGAGAGAGAGAGAGAGAGAGACAAACACACACACACACACACACACACACACCTGCCCTGAGCTCATATTAATACCTACAGCACTCACGCTCTGCTACAGCCTTCACATTAAACCAATAAATACAGGCACTCTGGGAGAGATGTTTACAGATTTAGGCCAACACATTTTACCATGAGTCAGTCTCAACAGGAAAAAGTGCTCTGTGGTCCAATAACATAATATAAAACCAACATTATTCATGGGCTGCCCTAATTATAAGGGAAATAATGAGAATTTACTAGTCTTGCATTTAAAGTGTGGTTAAAATGAACAGGAGGCCTCTCTGGAGAAAAAAAAAAAATAGCAAAATAGTCATAGGTCTAATAATGCAATACAGGACTAATATTGTCTATTTCACATTTGTGATTATTTCTAAACAGCAAAACACTGTTACACTCTTAAAAACAGAGGTTTCAAAATGGGTTGTGGACGTATGGGAACAACAATATATAATCATCATATATTTCATTAAACTATTGAATATACTTAAAATAATTACTGTATTTGCAGTATGTTGAGGTTCTTTGAATAGGTATAAATGAGAAAGAAAAAAGAAAGGAAGAAAGAAAGAAATAAAAGAAGGAAGGTAGAATCAAAAAAAGAAAAAGAAAAAGATAGAAAGGAAAGAAGGAAGAATAAAAGTAAGAAAAAGAAAATGAAAGAAAGAGGCAATAAAAAGAAAGAGAGGAAGAAAGAAAAAACTAAGAGAAAGAAGGGGAAATACATTAAGACAGTAGTAAACTAGGAAAATATCTGCCTTGTTAATAGATGTTAGATTGCATTAATAAAAGAGAAAGAAAAAGTGATGGTTTAGTCTGAGCAGCCCTTAAATCCTGAGAACTGACCTGGACTCCTTTCTGCATGTTCTAACCTGACCGAGGCTCCGGACAGACAGAAACAGTCCTGAACTCTGAGACTTTCAGACCGAGCTCTGGCTGTTATTGGTATTCCAGGGGCCGTGGTGAACAGGTAATTTTGGCCATTAAGCACTATGAATTGAATGATTGATGACATTGGACGAAGTCTACAGTAAATCAATTTCTGGATGTAAATGTATCTGTCAGTGGAGACAGCCTGAGGAAAACACTCAGCGCTGCTCTCATACAGGCCTGAGGAACGCAATCAAGATCCAAAGGAACTGCCATATAGGCATTTTCAGCTTCACTGCCCTTGATTTTTCCCCCCAATGACAGACTGTGAAGAGATGACACACTTACGCTTGATTGTAAGGAACAATAATGACTTGTCAGGACACATGTATCAGTACAGTCATTTAAACAATTACCACTCAATCATTCCTCATCACTCTATTAGAATGGTATAATTTTATTCATGGGAAGTAGCAGTATTTCACAAAGGATTGTAACAAAACTTGGCATAACTTTACTGACATTGTCTACAAATGTCAAATTTAGCATTGCTCCAAAACGAGCTATTCAAACGATCTCACTTATAACTTCTTCTGGATCAAAGCTACAGAATTAACTGCCTGGAATTTAGATATCCATTATATTAATACTGTTTAATAAATATTCAATGCCTCTGCTAAATTTTGTAGTGTAGGTCAAGGTTATGTGTGATCCAAGCAAGCAGTGCTGGGAATGTAATCACTTCTTGTCCAGTTATATCACTCCCCCTGCTGTTCAGGAACTCCCACAGCACTGTAAAACCAGTGCAGAACTCTTGTTCATTTACAGGCTGCTTTATCAAAAACCCCTACCTTCTACTTCCACTTACTGGCCACTTTATTAGAAAATATCCATATCTTCTGTTTCCATACATTGGCCACTTTATCACAAACACATTCCTTCTACTTCCACTCACAGGTCACTGTATTCCAAATCCATATCCTCTAACTAGCCACTTTGTTAGACACATTTATCTCATTAGTCCTCTATATGGGTGTACAATAACAGTTGTCCACTTGTTGCTGCACAGTAAGTCATCCTTGCTCTACCCTATCCATCTTTGATCAGTTTCTAATTACAGGACCACGGTGGTCAGATTTTATTTTTGTGGCGGACCATTCTCAGCACAACGGTGACATTGACATGGTTGTGACATGGTGTGTGAGGTAAAGTGCCCATTTTTCATACGTAAATACACCACAGCACACAGTGTGAACAGCACGAAATTCTTGCTCTGCATTTAACCCATTCGCCAAGTGCCCGGGAAGCAGTGTGAGGGGACGTCTCTTGCTCAATGGTATCTCAATGGTGCCACTAGCAGTTCTAGGATTCAAACACATAACCCTCTGATCACAGGGGCAACCCCCTAACCACTAGGCCACCAACTGCCTCATACCCACCAGCGTAAGGGAACTATAAGGTGGAGGTTCTAATAAGTGGCCAGTGAGTGTATGTATACAAATAACACTTACATAGGTCTTGATCACACAATACTGTCCTGTCCAAAATCACATGTCCAAAGGACCTTCAAAAATAAAAAAAAAAACAAAGGTAAGAAGAACAGGAAATCCTACAGAAGAGGAAACATGTAAGGTTCTTTTGAATGACTTACTGCTCTAACCTTCAAACACCCACCTGAAACATGAAAGGGAATTTCATTAACACTTCCCTCTCCTCACTTCAATGGAAGAAGGTGATGGCCAAGTCTGTTTGAGTTAAAAGTCCTTGTAAAAGTCCACTCGTGTCCATCAGAGAGCCAAAGGGGAAACGGCTACTGATCCACAAGCAGTTGTTCAGTTGTTTTGGTCCTGTGCTCCACAACCAGACTGTTGTATCTGAAATGAGTGACTACGGATTTAGGATGCAGAATGTCAGCTTTTGGGGCTAGTCCGCAGACGCACACAGCAAAGATTCAGAAATATAAAAATTAAAAATCACAGAAGTCGTAGCTTTAGAAAAGAGACAGTATGTGCATACTTATATACAGCGGAGATAAGGGTTGCAACAGAAGTGCTATAATAATATACAAATGGAATATTGCACTAGACTATACATATAAAAAATATAGGTATATATAGATAGATAGATTATTATATTGTTAAGTAATTTGGTCGTTTGTTGTTTGGCTGGGAATCTTTTGGCTGTAATTGATGTTCAAAGTCTGTAATGCACCGACATCAGTAGACCTGGACATGCTCGGCTAGGCCTGCTATTTCTGATCCTGGAGGCTTTTTCTCTTTTGTCTTAATATGTTTTTAATCATTGAACATGTATGTAATTACAAACACTGAATATCAAACAGAAACACAATATTGAATAGTGGCCTTTTGCTTGACTTTAGGTCAATAAGAGGCATTAGATACAGGCATTAGCTTTGATCATTAGCAACAATACTGAAATCTCAATCAGGGTGAAAATTTGATGAAAATGGGGTATGCTGTGATTTATTGTCACTACAGAAGAGTCTTATCTCAGCTAGGGTTGTCCTGCCTCAGGCTGAGTTAAAGGTTAGAGGATCGGTGTAGTGCTGCAGATACATCAAACATTTAATGTTCCATCAGTACGTGGTAAACATTTCAACTTCCAGTACTTTCAGTTTTTATTGAAATAAGCTAACAATACATTGAGATCCCAGTCCTGGTGACTCCACACATTGCTTTTTGTCTAGCACACCTTGTTAAACTCATTAACTGATTAAGAAGCTCCACATGGGCTTCTCAGGTGTGTCGGACAGGGAAAACATCAAAAAGGGATCATCGCCATGGCTATGATTGGGAGCTACAGATTAATTGAACTCTCTAGGAAAAGCTCCATCTGGTGGTGAAGGTGGTAAGAACTTCGAAAAACCTCAGGGTGGATTTTTGGGGGGCTGTTTGGATTTTTTTTCCTAGCTGGCTGACAGCTGACATTGAAACTAGTCAAATATCTTGTTAAAACTGTACAACTGTTGTAATGGTCTTTAAATAATCAAGACAACTGAGAAAACTGATTACTCAAACTACAGAAACAACTCACAAGAAGAAAAGGCTAAAGTTAGCAATGGAGCTACCTGGCTATCTTCATTACCTTCATACCTCTTTCAGATCAAGGAGTACTGGACTCTGCAGGCATTCTTTAAATAAATTGTCTTTGATAAAGAAAACAAAATTTCAGATGCTCAGCATCTGGGGTAATAATAGTTACACGAATGCTAGCAGGGTTGTGTTTATTAACATTTATACAAAAGTTCATTCAGATGGCACAATCTGACTGGCTGAAGTGTTCCACCCATGCTGTTATTAATTATATATATTTTTCCATAATAACTATCAGAAATAACTTGCTTTACACTACAACTATATTACAATCATTTGCTAGACGTTTTTATCCAAAGCAACTTACAATATGAGGAAACGTACAAGCTTCAGGACAGTGTGAGAACCAGGAGAGTATTATGTGCTAAATCTTCATGTAGGAGTAGTGCAAGAAGATAGAAAGTTAGGAAAGGAGATGCTCGCTGAACAGAAGTCGTCTGGAGGTTTTTGAAGATAGAGAGGGATTCCATTGCTCTTGTCGGCTTAGGCAGCTTATTCCACCAGCGGAGAACCACAAAAGAGAAAAGTCTGGACTGGGTTTACCTTGAGAGTAGGGTTGGCAGAGCCAGACGATGTTCCTTGGAGGAGCGGAGGGAGCGAGTAGGAACATAAGCTAACTGTTAATAATTTGTATATTAGCACAATCAGAAAAAGGACACAGGAAACGTCTAGAAAATATTTAACCTGCAGGCCTACATCAATTTCCAGACTTCTTGTTGCCCCTAAGTAACCTTTTTAGCAATCAGCTAGAAGTCCCGATTGGGAGACACCACAGTGATTCTCAGTAGGCTGTATTTGTGTAATTTGTGCTGTGTAATGTAGCAAGACAAAAGTGATGAACAGAAACATAAAAACAGTATAAAGTTGTCAGTTCTGTCAAAATGATGAGGCTGTGTCAAAAAATAATGTGCTACACCATTACATAAAACGAACAATAACTTTAAATGCGAATTTGCACCCCAAAGTAATTGGAGAAACTGCACAAGGATAATACTAGCAAGGATAAAACTGGGCTGCTGGTGGCCAGCTGGTTAGGGAGTTACCCCAGTGATCAGGAGATCGTGGGTTTGAATCCCAGGACCGCAAATGGCACCACTGATATACCCTTGAGCAAGATACCGTCCCCACACCCTGCTCCCCGGGCGCCCCACTTGGTGAATGGGTTAAATGTAGAGAAAGAATTTCACATTGTTCACACTGTGTGCTGTGCCATGGTGTGTTCATGCCTGACTGTAAGAATCACTTTACTTGTATGAGTAAAAAGAAGAGCATTGCCAGAACGTGAACAGGCTTTCCTGTAAGGACCCTCGAATGTACAGAACATTCAATCAGCACTTAAAGAAGGAGTCTGGGACTGAGGGATGGAAAACTCGGAAGTTTCGTTTATCTAGAGCAAATTAAGTTTTACAGATTGCAAATTCAATCACAGGTGAAAGTTAACCAAAAAAACAAAAAACAAACAAACAGGGTCTTATGTACAGTTGCCATAAAGCACACAAAATAAAACAAATATATAAATACAGATATGGATATATTAAATAAGAGCAGCTAAACAAAAGGCATGCGCACTAAGCGATAGGTGGCATTGTCTAACATTTCAGTATGTCAGCAAAAGCGCTAAAGCATTGTACTGTAACAGTCCTCTATGAAACACTGGCTTTTCCCTTATACACACACGCACACACGCACACAAACACACCCACATTCACACAACCTTATTTGCAGCATACGTGAACGCAAGTTTCATGTAACATAAGAGGTGGATTTCGTTATTAGTAGTGAACAGAAAGGTAAGGTGTATTCACATTGAGAGATCGTAAGCTTGGGATGCTAGCAAGCTTGCAAAAGGCGTTCTATGCAAAAAAGTGTACATGTAAACATATCTACACTATACACACGACCAGGAGACTTATTACTCTGTCACCTACATTAGCTCACTTAGCTTCACGTACAGTACAAAGTCGTTTACTGCACAAATCTTTACAGTACTGTGTTCACGGTAGCAGGGAGAGGAGGTTCAGAGATGTTCTTACAGAGAGCCACCACTAAAACACGCATGCATCCATTTGCATGCAGGAGAAACTCTTCAGTATGGTCCATTTCAAATAAAACTTTTTCACAGGTTGTCCTAAAGGAATAACCTGCTAATGCTAACTGATGACTTTGTCTTCGTATACTGTTAATAACAGCTTTTGTTTCACAGAACAATTTCTTTCATTCTTAGGTCAAAAGATGGTTGTTCTTTTTAATATCCTTTTAGGTAATATTGCCTCGTCTGACCGAACTATTACCTCAATTGTGATGCTAACATGGCTAACAGTCATTGGAAACCACTCATTAGCACAATGTCATTCGCATTACCTTAATGTTTGTGTTGTTTTTTTTTAAGCTAACATGGCTAACAGTAAATATATGCCACAATTAGCGTAGCATTGTTTGATGAATGTTTACTGATGCCTGTTCATTTCATTTACATGATCCCTGTTAGCAACTGAGCCATTTTAGACAACCTCTTTAAATTTGTTTTGTTCTAATGGTAACATGGGTGTGAACAGAGGTTTGTTCTAAGAATTCTGTACTTCCATTTTTCGTCAGGGAATTCCTCTGTAGAAAATGTCAAGTCAATTTTTATGATTCCACAAACTTGCCACCGTTTACTCGATGCACAGTGTAGTAGAACAGCAATGGAACGGCCTCCAAACTGGATACAAGAACTTTCAAAACCATTTTAGTCCCCAGTCCATTCAAATACAACTGAGGCATTTTCACATAAAAGAAACAGTAACATTTCAGCAACGTTTTATGGGAACCGGTACACGATAAGGCCTTAAAGTTAAGTAAACCAATCATAACACACAAACAAACTCTCAACATTCATCAACAGCACAGTCTAACCATTAAAGCAGCGTAAAAATGTTGTAAGGGCCCTAAGCACTCTAAAAGACCGTACAGGAACACACCTTCCAAAAACCATAAAATTGGATTTTAACAGTGGTTTGACTAACAGTAAATCCAATTTGGATCATTTTCATTAGTATTATTGCTCTAAAACCTTTAGGATTCCACTAAGCATGGGGTGTCGGAGTCTGTAGACCGTTTCGAACAAAACTAAAGTCTTTCTGTAGTGGCATTTCTAATTCTGAAAATGAAAATTGATAGAGTTCTCTGAGCCTGTGAATGTCATTAAGACAGATCGTGAACAAGGCTTCCTGCAGATTGATCATGTTTGACAGATTACTTAAAATATCTCTGTCTTCCAACCTAAAGGCATTAAAAGTATTTTTATCTTCCCTTAAATTTTGCACTATTTTATCCCAAGCAGGCCTTCTTCTCGAGTATGTCACTGGACCGGCCAAATGATCGTCAAGCAAAACGAGAGGTGGAATGAGACACGAAATCTTCTATACATGTTTTTACAGACTGAACAAGAAATAAATTCACTCTTCATTGTTTTTTTTTCCACTTCCCCTTGGGCAAAATGAAACAATTACTGTACAAATACAATCTCTGTTCTTGCATATATAGTTTTGAATGCCCCCAAAAATGAAGTTTCCCTAGTTCCTAATTCTTTCATACGCAAAGACAATGTTCCAGAAGTGGGTTAGAAAAACTACAGAGGGAAGGAATGCCCCCCCAGTCCATACATTCACCTTTGAAGGCCCGATTGACTGAAGCAGCCCACAAAAGCTAACAGGTAACGCGGCAGGTGATTGGTCAGAATATTTTCTTCAGCCAATCATTAATCTTGTTACATGGATTGGGATGTGCGATCAATAAGTGACGAGCTACAGTAAAACCTGTCCCCAAACATGAGGAAAGAAGGAGATAGTATAACAAAACAAGCCTGCCACAGCTGTGACAGCACGTCATAGAAAGACCTTTAGAGAAACTGCAGGGAATTGTGCTTCTCAACAGAATTCTCTATTGGAGAATACAGCTAAACAGGCTGGCTGAGGCACAACTGCTCTCCTTACACACACACACACACACACACACACACACACACACACACACACACACACACACACACACACACACACA
>JBBJLS010000039.1:1557616-1593477 GCA_037577275.1 Bryconaethiops microstoma | reverse complement strand
AGAATGCAGCTGTGAGGTTAGTCTTCAATGTTCCTAAGTTCACACACACCACACCGTTACTAAGGAACCTTCACTGGTGGAACGAACTCCCTCTTCCAAACAGATCCGGGGAGTAACTCGCTGTCTTCAAGCGTCGTCTGAAGACCCTCCTCTTCAAGCAACACCTTGGTGACTAACTATGCCTCCCACTTCTGCTTGCTTATTTCTCCAAAAAAAAAAAAAAATCCTCTCCCCATCCCTTCCTTACTTTTGTCTTAACTTCTGACTTTTCTTCGACATGTGTTGTTTAAGTATTGTTTGACAGGCAGTGTTCCTAGCGTGCGGTAACTTGGTTAAATAGCGGATGTTGATTTAAGTTTAGCTTTACAGGTTTAAGAGACAGATGTGGACTGCTTGAACACTGATGTACGTCGCTCTGGATAAGAGCGTCAGCTAAAAGCCGTAAATGTAAATGTACTTGTTCTCTCAATCACTCAGCCTCTCTCTCTCTCTCTCTCTCTCTCTCTCTGTCTCACTTGCTTCTCTCTTTTTCTCTTTCTTACTCTCCCTCTCTCTCGCCCCTAATCCTCCTAGTTGGCCTACAGAGAAGTCCCTCCGCTTTTGTGGACGATTTGTATTCTGGTGAAGTCTGTGAACAGGCGAGTTCTTTGAAGTGTGCTCCCACTTAGCCTTTGTGTGCCGTTAACCTTTAAAAGGCCCATATCCCACAGCCTTCCTGTGCATCCCTGCCCCCTAAAAGACCACTTATATTATTTGTGTGGCTTATGCACCAACAGCCATTATAGATTTTTTCGTTATTCATTCCCAGCGATCTCTCTCTCCAGGCTGCGTCTTTAAGACTAACACATTTAAACGACCTATTGCTCTGATTGGTCAGTCAGCTTTAATGTTTGGGCTGATTCTCAGCGATTCGGCGACTCTTTTCAGTCGTCATTTGGAAGAGTAAAGTGTGTAAAGTGTCTATTTGTCATCCATAAACACACCACAGCACACAGTGTGAACACTGTAAAATCCCCAGCCCTCCCTGCTGCTGAATCCTTGAGAACAGAGCTGAGAGGCCACAGGCAGTTCTAACATGTTTAAATGACTAATCTGTGCACCACAAAACACACATATTCCACCCTCTTTAGACCCCTAGCTGAAATACACACATTTCTCCATGCAGTTATCTAAATGCATCCAGACGTGCTTAAGCCCTACTTTACATGTGAACACAATCAGTGAAAGAAGTGGACACAGCCGTTAACACAGTTAAGTGGCATTTTAAGCCCGTGCTCAGGGAACGCTACTACGTTTGAATGTGAGATCTACCACAAACCCACACATGAACATTATTCACAAACGCCTGCATTGTTTATTTCCCTTTCAGAGTCAGAACCAGAACCTTGAGCGCTGCCAAATATGGTTCAATTTAATGTTAAATTAAAAAGGATAATATCCTGTTTGTAGTCCAATCATCTAAAACACCTTATGGACCGCTTGCGCAGGAACATTATTATTTTACTGATTACTGATACAAATGATTAAGTAGCCACTCAAAGAGTACATAACCAGAAAACAGACGACAAAAATCAATCTAGAATACTGCAGCGAGATCTGGGACCATTACTGTCGGCAACTAAGCCTTATACCTCCATTTGTCTTTTTATTATTATCATTTATAATGTTAATAATGAAAAAAAAGACCAATTATACCCTGACAAAACTCCACGATGCATAGACAATAGAAATCAGCTTAGAATAAAATCACGTTCCATTAACTTATAAAAGTTATACATGTTTTTCCTTCTCCTGTAAAGTTACTTTTTGGATCCAACAGTGACAACATATCCATCATATTTGTCAGAGCAATTTCCATTCATCTCCAACCGAATACGGTTATTTAGGCATGAGGTTATGGTCCCAGTTAAAGGACAAATTCAAATATGGTCCCAGTTAAAGGACATCTAAAAACCTCATTTCTGCCTGCTACGTCTGTATTGGTGGACTCAAAACACACTTACAGTACAAGTCAATGGGTAGATGCTTCAGTATTAACTGTCTGAACGATAAAGAAGCAGCAGACAGACACCAGGTCAGAAATGCTGAAGTATTACTTTAAGCTCTATTAGGTTGAGGCACTCAGTATTTACTGTATTCACTTACCAGAGGACAGGATCATATTCCCTGATCTTTGGACTTCATCAAATTTGCTAAAAATTACATTCAACCTGAAAAAAAAGACAGAAAAGAAAGACTTTTTCAGCCTTTTCAGTTACACCCAGACATGTGATCTGACCGATCTTGTCTTGTACAAGTTAGAATTTCAGTCACATGTGAAAAACACCGAAAGGGGAACTTAGCTCAAGAGTTTGCAAAATAGCTTTGTTTCCACATTCTGAATTAACGAAGCCTTCAGTGCATCTGCAGCTGTTCCTGCTGCAACATCTAAACACGATCACTCTGAATAAAATGTGTTGTACCGTGATTGTGGCAATCCTTTTTTGCCAAGGTCCATGCGCACACGCTCCCCGACATGTCTGTAAATCTCCACGAGGCAGCCCATAGCCACATCTCGGACCTAGAGTGGCCCAAAGAGACAAAACACTGCAAATTTAAACCACAAGTTCTCTCTTGTACATTACACTGCAAAACATTTCAAACTGTTTAGATGAGCAGTTAGTGTTGTTTTCACATTAATGTTACTAAATATACTGAATACAACTAAAATGAATAAATACAAATAACATTATACAGTAATTAGTTATTTTAACTACAGTACATCACTGTGTTCCTTGTGGAAGTCCAGTATTACTAATAGTTTCCATCAGAAACCTGGTTTGACTCAATCAGTCCTTCATTTAATTAAATCGGTAGCTGCTGATGGAATTTCACAAATCCAAACAACGGCAGGAGGAACGGAGGAGGAATCTGTGTTCTCCTCGCCAGTTTACACAATATCAAATACTTTTTTTTTTTACAAACAAAACAAATCTGGATACTTGTTACTGCTTTCCTGCTTGTTTGCATTTATTCTAATGTTGACTTTGCTAAAAACACTTTATGACACACTGAGAAAAATGGCTTTAACCCATTTGCATAGGTGCCAAAGACTTTTGCCCAGTATTGTACACACAGGTTTCCTAGCCAATAAGAAATCATCTGTGCTGCATTTTTGCCGTGCAGTACCTTTCTACGACCACTAGATGGCTCTCAATACCATGGTTTCAATGACATTAAACCCAAAAGCTGGAGGTGCACCTACCTGACTTGTGGGGTCTCCTAGTAAACTACATATATGTGGCACAATCTTGCTCAGAGTTAAACCCTGGGCTCCATATCTGAAGGAATGAGCCAAAAAAAGGGATGAGCAAAGGAAAAAAAACAGTCAATGCATTTCAATGAAACCCAGATTAGAGACTGATCCGTACTTACATGTTTAATGTGGAAATAAGGCAAAAGCAAACGGCTTCTCTGGTTCTGTTGTTCTTGTGTTTGAAACCTCCCAGCATTCGGTCCCATACATACTGTGAAAAAAAAGTGTGTTTTAAGAGTACAAAAGTGCAACAACTGTCCAGAGCAGGAGTTCTACACCTGAGAGCAGCATACCTGTGGATTGGCAGCTTGGTCCATTATTTTCAGCAGCAGAGCCTGGGCTTGGTCTCGCACTTGGTCTTTGGCATCACCTAAACGGTCTGTTAAACTGGGCAGGACTGGAGACAGAGAGAGAGGATACACAAAGCAGGCCATCCATATTAAAGGAGGTGCGAACGGCCGGCCTACTGTCTTTCAATCATCTGCTACAGTATTCAACCATAAGTTAATAAAAATAAAGAAAACAAATAAAGTGTGATGTCAAGTGGAGAATGTACCCACTGTATCAGAATAAATAGAATAAATAAATAAATGACTAAGAACTAGTATCATGGGTGTGATGCATAAATAGATCTGTAACTAGAACTAACAGAACGTGTATCAAAAATAGCAGCAAGTCAGTTTCAAGAATAAATCATTAAGACACAATGAAACTGCAATTAATAAAACCAATGAAACTGAGCCTTCTGACTGGAAAACACACGAAAGCGTAGTTTAAAACAGTCAGCATTATTTTACCTGTACCAATTTGGGTCTTAAAACGAATCTGCAGCCGCGTTACTAAAGCTGACACGATGTCCATCCCCAGAAGAGCCACCTGAAAAATAAATGCATCAAAAGGAAGAGGCATCAGCAAACAAGCAAAAGTGAATAAACAAGTGATCAAATTTAGATTTATCAAAAAAATCAAGTGCAAAAAGTGAAAACAAACAAACCAATGAAGGAATAAATGAACGATTGAATGAAAGAACACATACAAAAATAACCAGTTCATGAATTCATTAGAATCAGAAAACTTCATTGATCCTAGAGGATACGTATTTATGAAAATAAATAAATAAACCAACAAACAAATAAATAGTTTCCACATAATACGGAGCAATAACCGAAATTCATACTTCAACATTTCCCTAAATAAACCGCAGTAGAAATGATGTTCAATCCCTTTCAACAAGAACATTCAAATGAGGGCAGCAAAGCATCATGGGTAATACCTAAACTCTGTACTTATTCTCTGTTGTCTTGGTAACGGTTTGTGGGATCGCAAAAGTAACACATGGGTTTTCATATTTGTAGCTGTCTGCAGGTACGGTGCCATGGATGAATGAGAAATCTGGACTTTCATTAGTCACCATGATGTACTTTCAAACAGGGCTATACAAGGTGTCCACTTCCAGAAGCGAGCTCTTAACCGTCCTTGTCTGGGGGTGGATTGGGGTGGTCAATGAACGACTAGTGAGAGCATCCCTGCTGACACCTTACCAACACACTACGCATCACCTGAGCACTCGTGCTGAGGCTATGGTGCAATTTTTGGAACCTCCACATATCTGTACAAAGAAAGAAAAAGCGAACAATGCGACGGCCTGCACCCCCATGTGGTGACATTCAGAATTACACCAACAAAATAAGGTCTTAACTACGCGGTGCAATCCGAATGACAAAAACAATTCTCTCATTTTACCAATGTGAGCACCTTCAGAAACGACAAGACATTTCAGAGCGCAATCCAAATGAAAAAAATATCTTTTCTTTCTTTTTACTAATGTAAACACCTTAAGAATTAGACATTTCAGAGCACAATGTGATAGATGTGAGCAGAAATCCATTTACAGTGCTGGTGGTACAATTACATGTTCTGTTGACACTGTGCAGTATGAAAACATACGTTCACACAGACACACCATTACTGTTGGTCTGAAGTCAGCAGCTCTCGTGAGCACTAGCTGCTGTTTTCCTTTCCCTCCTGTGGGTAACGTTAGTCTGGCCTTTCCTCTGTGAACTACAGGCCTCCTCTCTTGCACAGAAACAACTATATCTGCGTTTACAAGTGTAATGTGTTCCTTTGTCGCACGTGAACACACCCCAGCACACGGTGTGAACAGGACGAAAAAAGTTTTCTGCATTTAACTCATTCACCAAGTGAAAGAGGGGGCAGCCAGGAACACAGCGCCCGGGGAGCAGTGTGTGGTGCCACTAGCAGTCCTGGGATTCAAACCCACAACCTTCTGATCACAGGGGCAGCTCCCTAACCACTAGGCCACCAGCTGCCCCATCGGCATATCTTGCTAAATTATAACCATCATATCCATATTGAGGACGCACCTGGCACACAATCCATCACTCACTCTGAACGCCTCATAGATTCAGTGCAAAAGTAAAGGTATACATTAAAACAAAGTGCTTGGCTTTTTTCAGATTTTTGGCCAAACTACAGCTTTAACCGCTGCCTGTTTTCTTTACAACTATTGATATTTACTATTATTCACATGTTAGCAATTAACATGTGGCCAGTCTACCACACCACTCCAGTGCTGTGAGGTTGTGTGTGTGTGTGTGTGTGTGTGTGTGTGTGGTAAAATAGGCTGGGGCAGAGCTGCAGAGGGACTCCTGTCCTCATTACAGTGTGTGGGGCGATTACTCTCGTTGGAGACGGCTGGGTTTCCAGGCCAGCTGTGGAAGAAGAGCTCTCATTGGCTGGTTGAGCTCAGGCGTTTTGAGACAGGTTCTAGGAAACGAGGACTAAACGCCTCAAAAGGCGAGGTGGCAGTGACTGAGATTTTCACTTTATCATCTGATCCAGCCAGGGATGGCCGAACATAAGGATTATGGTAGGGCTCAATGTGAAACTTAGCAAAATATATTATTGTTCGAATTGTCTGGAATCACATATATTTTTAAATATAAATATATATATATATATATATATTTCAGTTAGTGAAGTGACCGTTTGTCATACCTGAACACGCCACAGCACACAATTCACCAAGTGAAGCAGCGGGAAGCCAGGAACACAGCGCTCAGGAAGCAGTGTGTGGGGACGATACCTTGCTCAAGGGAACCTTAGTGGTGCCACTAGCAGTCCTGGGATTCAAACCCATAACCTTCTGATCACAAGGCATGCAAAAGTCTGCTGATATCGACTCAACGTTTCATCCGAAATTAAGGGTATCAACAAGAAATTCATCCTCCCCTTTGCTGCAGATACAGCCTCTACCCTTCTGAGAAGGCTTTACACTAGGTGTTGGAACATTGCTGTGATAATCTGATTGCACTCAGCCACAAAAGCATTAGTAAGGTCAGGTACTGACCTTGGATGGCTCTGGATAAGAGCATCTGATAAATGCTGCAAATGTAAATTAATGGATGAATCATAATATCCACTCCAGCTCATCCTAAAAGTAGTAGATGGAGCTCCACCACTCCAGACAACACAGTTCTGGAGTGGTGGGGGTGCGGTGGGGTGGATGGGGGTACACCTGATTGGGGGAGGGGCATCTGTAGCTGGTGCTCTGCATTGAACATGATGACTTTAGGCTCATGGGTAATACATAAACTCTGTACTTATTCTCTTTTATCTCAGTAAACATTTGTGTAAAAATAACACATGGGATCTCATAGTTGTAGCTTTCTGCAGGTACAGTGCAAATAATAAATAAGAAATGTGAACTTTATTAGTCACCATGATGTACTTGCATATATGACTATATGTGTTGTCCACTCCAGCAAAACTGCCTTTAACCGTCCTTGTCTGGGGGTGGATTGGGGTGGTCAATGAACGAGTAGTGAGAGCATCACCTGAGCATTTATGCTTAGGCTATGGTGCAATTTTGAAACCTCCATAACATGTGCAAAGAAAGAGACAAAAAAAAAGTAACCACCACTTTCATGTAAATTTGGTGGAAGAATATGTACAATATGCAGGGGGTCCTCAAGTTACAACGGTTTTGACATACAACGTTCGAGTTTATGACGCTCACTCCCACTCGGCTTACACCATTAGCCTCGTACTTACAGGCTACGCAGGCGAACTAGTTTGGTTGCACACGGTGAAAGAGTACACAGTAACACGGTGTATGTTTTTATGAGTTTTTATGATTTTACACTAACCTTACTCCCAAAATATTTGAATTCTGACTAAACCATGTAAAAATACCTCCAGAACCCAACTGCATATCCACCAAGCTGAACGACCAAATATGAAAAACAAGAATTACAATAAATACAAATAAACATTGAAACGGTAAGTAGTAGTTTTATGTACGGCAAAGTGTTCGCTTAACCATTTCCAGACCTCTTTCCTCATGGAGGACCAGTATTACTTGTAGCTTCCATTAAATACCTGGGTTGGGTCTTTTTACTTTGTCAGTTTAAATTAGGTGTGTTGCTTCTGGAATTTTATCTATTCAAAGAGCAGAAATCTGGAACCAAACCTCCGTTCCTCACAAAATATCAACTTTTCAGAACAAAAGAAACCTCGATACTTTTTTCGCATCCACCAAGCTGAACAACCAAAAAACGAAAAAGTCTATTTTGCAAAACAGGAGCTGAAAGGACACATTAACAGCTGGGATGTAGTTAGAATTTCTTCGGCTCTTTCATTACTTATTTAGGCTGAACCCCCTTCATTATACAGCGGGTTTTCCCCTGCAAATCCTGCTGCCGTACACAGCAGCTGTAGCCAGAGAACTAAGCACACACAAGTACACGTCCAAACAGATACACTGTTATGCAACAAGTAAGTGGGACATTGCTGTCTGCATAAAAAAATCAGTATTGTGAAACAAACTTGAAACATCAAGCAATTACACTCAACAAGGTGCAAGCGATACCTCTAAGAGATGAGCGTAATAGACTGTGTTGTGAAGTGACCATTTTGTCATATGTAAACACACCATATCACACGGTGTGAACAGTGTGAAATTCTTTCTCCGCATTTAAGTCATTCACCAAGCGAAGCAGTGCGCATCCAGGAACACAGCGCCGGGAGCAGTGTGTGGGGAAGGTACCTTGTTCAAGGGAATCTCAGAGGTGGCACTAGCAGTCCTGGGATTCAAACCCACACCCTTCTGGTTGCAGGGGCAACTCCCTAAGCACTAGGCCACCAGCTGTTGTCTAACTGTCATCACAGTCTTACCAAAAGAACCTGAAAATATAAACACCATCAGGTTCAGTTCAACTAAGTATTATTTTTACAATATTTATAAATACTGTAAAAGACCTACAGCCACTACAACACACTAAATAGCACCAAATTGGTCAATTAAGGGCATTTTTTCCTGAGGTTTTGTCACAAGTGTAAAACCTGACTACTTGAGGGTGTGACAAGTTTTTCAAAAAATGACCATTCAGCAGCACACTAAAATTGGAAACTGAGGTGTCTCAGTCAATAACACAGGTCAAAAAAAAAAAAAAAATTTTGTAATCATCAGAAACCACAACACACTTTTTCATGCTGATTTCAGATCTGCTTTTAGTTTTTTTCAGTCATATCAACTTTTTGAATTATGAGTAATATTAGATTTGCAGCAATTTCTGTGTTTGAAAAAACTTGTACAAGCTGACAACAGTCTTCATGTCAGGTGACAGACGGACGGGTGTTTCTCTGCTTTCTCCCCACTGTGATAGGTGAATAAAACTTCATGCTTCCTATAAATGTGGAAAGGGAGCAGGGCTTATTTAATACCTTCATAAATGACTGGGCTGTGTTCTGAAATTGCTTAGAAATTCTAGGGACTGTGAATGTGGGGCTGTTTTTGGACGATAGTGATTCAGGCACTGAGAAAGTTTGAAATCCAGTATTTAAGCCATGCAATCTGTCAAGATTCACTTGAAAACATGTGTGTTGTCTTAATGAGTATGAGGTATGGCGGGTGATGAGGGGTTGCTGTCCATCTGGAGGGCAGCGGAGAAGGCTGACAGAGATGTGGGTGAATTTTCCCTCCTCCATAAAGAGGGAAATTAGGCTGTTTTCTCTCTGAAACCCTGAGCGGAGCCCGACTGTCCGGGGGTGGGGGGTGGATGAGGGGGGGGTTGGGGGATGAGCAGGGGAACACAAAGGGCTGGGGCCTCTTCCTGACCCTTAAAGAATCTCACACACTCACAAACTCCCTCCTCCTCAGGGGCCTTACTGACTCCAAGCACAAAAATGTTAATCTAATGTTTAACTTACAGTCCAAACTGCAGCCCAAGGAGCTGCGAATAAATCAGGACTGAACTACACGGACACTTCACAGTTCTGTGGCTACATATGACGACAGCAATTTTGTTTTGCAATATTTAAAATATCATGACGCATAATTCTAATGCGTATTTTAAATGGTTTCTCTTACTGTAAGAAACAGAGCCTGACGGACATACTCATACAATATGCATTTTTTTCCAAATGGTATTTTATGATATATATATAAATTAAGCTTCTTTTTTTTAATATATTTTCTTTAGTTGGTGTTAAATTCTATTCCCTTTCAGAAACTCATGAAGACATGCTGTGATTGGTCATGATGCTCACAGGACATTGTAAGCAACACTGTGATTGGTGATCTTTTGCTCTTTTGCATATTGATGTCTTCCACTACCGTCTCTTGTTAAAGATGATAGTATTTAAGGAAGCACGATGTATCGAATCGGTATCGTCAGAGTTTGATGATGTATTTATTGCACTTTGGTGGAACAAAATATTTACGCGATACTGGGCTGCTGCAGGAAAATTTCTGTTTTTTATTCACTTTACCACATTTGCATTCCTCTAACTATGTAATGCTAACTCAGCTGCACATCCCAGTTTCTAAAATGCAAAAAATGTTTATGTACCGGCATCTGCAGATATGTACATGAAAAATATTTCCCATATCAGTACATCCCTATTTAAAATGATTTAACAAATTATCATTTGTACCCCCAGAACAGAGACATAAACTACAATGTCTACAAGCCAGCCCATTACTTTGGGTTTACTCAGCGATGCTGCCCCACGGACTTAAACCAACAGTTATTGAAGTTTTCAAAATGATGCCTGCCCCTCAGCCTGGCCTTGGACTTCCTGAGATGGTGAATAGGCTTTATTTAGTTTGTTTCATATCTGAATCACTTGCTCTTGCTCTGCTGATACCATAAACAGAGAGGGGTTTATGCTCGGAGGCCTGCACATCCCACACAAGAGCAGGAATATTTGTCGTTTACACAAGAGTCTATATGTAACATTGGATGTTTTGAGTATGAGAAGATTCAAAACATTGCCAGTCTCAAAATACGTCTTCAAAATACCTGTTGATACACATTTATTCTTGTTAAGAGAACAATATTTAATGTGCAGATCCATCCAGGACTATTCTGAAATATTATTTTGGATGCAAAAAAATCACTTTCCATTGTGAGTTTAGCAGGAAAACTAGCTTCAGAGAGAGAAACTGGTGTTCTTTTGCTGTCATTTTTGCTAAAAAAGCTGAAATGCTTTTACTTCAGTGATAGAATTACGTTATATATGCACACTATTCACAGTTTGCTGAGATAATGTGTTCATGTACATATGGATGAGGGAGAGTGTAAGACTTTGTTTATATTTTCATGTGGCTTTTACTAGTTTCAAATCCAACTTTGACTGATTTCTACAACATAAGTTGGAAATATTCTCCACGTCAGACATCATTTTACATCGTACTATGTTTCTCATGTTGGGTCTTTTGTTCATCACAGATTTCTTTTTCTATCCATTTACAGCTCACACCATTTCCAACTGAACCAAACTAAAGCGTTGGGTCTTTGAGGACATGGCATTCTGAGGTCTGCATGATGCTCAGATCAGTAAATCCAGGTCCAGGCTGTTTTTCTCTGTGGGAAAAGTGAATGGTTCTCTTAGTTGTAGTTAAAGAAAATGTCAATGTGGTGAACAAAAGTAAGCCAAAGATGCTAATCATCAAGTAAAGAATGGAGAAAACACCTGCTCCAGATACACCAGACAGCAATTATGGGTATGACATTCAGCTTAATCCTGAATCAATAGGCCAGACGCTGAAAGGCCTGAAAAGAGGCCACGATCCTGCTGGAGGCAATGAGAGGAGGAAAGGCAGGCAAACAATAATGGGGAACAAGAAAAACAGGATGAGGGGATAATAGCTTTTATATATCGTGTTTAAACCAAATCCTCTGTCAGACGCTGATCTATAAGCATGAAATAGATACATTTATATCCATTTACTGTACTGTGGCACCCAGCTCTAACACATGATGCCACCTTTAGTACTTCCCAATAACTGAGACAGACAGAGACAGACACTCCACACCTACAGTTATCATGACATCAGCAACCACATGATAACTCTACTGCCCCATCCGTATGGCCACGATTTGACAGCATCATGTGCTTGTTGATGTTATCACGTTTCCTACTTGTCTTCACTTTGTGTTTTGTGGTGCTACAAGCAATTCAGCTCTATTTTAGGCTGGACGTGTGACAGAACTGGATCGGATTCATTCAATCCAGCTTTTTCTGCTGAAATCAGCCCCATATCAGGAGTGGGTGTCGGATCAGTGACATTTATAGTTACACAGGTGTGTCTGCATCTTCAAAAAACCTCACTGAAAAAAACATCAGTATTTATAAGTGACTAGTGAACTACTAACTGACAGTAACCCGTTGCTTACAGCAGCATAGACTAGACTGGTAAACTTAAAACACAAAACACCATAGTTACAATATAGTTACACTCTTACAATATCAATAGTCTTGAAAATAGTAACTAATATACTAATAATTAATAGTAACTAATGTAAGGTGTCCTTGAGTACCCTAAAAGGGCATCTATAAATAAATGCATCACATTCATTATTATTATTATAATCCTACAAGCCAACAAACTTAAAAGCTCGGAAGCACTTCTATCATCACCGTCAGAGCAAAACTCCATTTTTATCAGTTAAATTCTAATGACTCTTACTTTGAACCACAATTTCATAATAAAGGACCAAAAGGTCCAAAATCACTCAAATTTGTCATTTGTGACCATATAAAATGACATAAAATTAATGAAATATCAGAATATTGGCAGGGTATCTGAACAGTTACCCTTTTATCAGTCACCAGTCTCTAAATTCCATTCTAACTTGAATAGACATTTCAAGTTAAAATAGAATTTAAACAGCATGCTTAAGTATCCCTGGCCCACACACGTTTCTCTTCAAGGCTGCTGTGTGCTGTTACTCATATTCACAGCTTAGTCAGCTTCTGTGCGAGAACAGTGGACACAGCACTGGGTCACCAATAAAGGCACCACATCACAGACATATAACAGGGCTGCCAAGAATGGATCGGTTCTTTTCAAAGTGCAAAAAACCCCCAAAAATCTCAACTATAGACGCAGTCAAAAGCAGGCTGCTTAATGATACAGAGTAGTTCCATTTGTGTTTATAAAAACTGTTCAAATCACAAGTTTTAAGATGCTGCTGGTTTATTACAGGGCCTCCAAGGTCCGCTTTATAATGCTTGCATGGGGATACATACCTTATATATAAATATATATATTTATAGGACAGTGTAACAAAACCTGTTCTGTCCTGTATATACACACATCTCTTATTCCTTAGTGTGTTATACGTAAAATAACTTTAGCCATGTTTATGAGGTTTTTGTTCTTTAATCCTAGTATTCAGTCTTTTAATATTACACCTGTCATCTTTCTTCCACCCTGCATGATGGAACACTACCTCTGTACTGCTCACTTCTGCTCCAGGCCTCTCCCTTTGACCACACTTCGATCACACTTGAGCAGCACTGTCCTACAAGGCCAGGTCAGAGCTGTATAAGCAGATAGAGTCATGAACAGACGACCCACTCCTCCAAGGTGACACGTGAGCTCTCCACTAAGGCCCTCTGGAATACTGAGTGCACGGAGGCTGGTGCTGCAATCACTTAAAAATGCTAATACAACATGAGCTAACCCCTCTACTGACTCATAATCAGTCAGAAAATACTCAATGAATATTTCATCACCGCCCCGGTCAGGTACACGGTATGCAGTGTATAGAGAAGCACATGTACTGTCAGATATTTAACATGTCAAGAGAGGAGGGAGCAGAAGCAGATGTGTGAGCCCAGAGCTGTGAACTAGATTAATAAAGGAGTGGTTGAGTGGGGAAAAATAAAAAAACTAAATTCGCAATTCTCCCCTTTTCCCCATTGTGCAAAAAATAATACAGATTAAATTCTTGCTTCAGTCTGGCCGTGAATTAGCCATGTTTTTTAGTGGTGCTACATATTTTTGTCCATTTTTATAAATAATAGCATGCTAAGCAGGGTAGAAAAGCACATAAACAAGTCCAAATGTGATTACTTACCAACTGGACATGGTTTACGGTTAGTGTGTGTTGATTTAGGCATGTAAGTGTTGTGGTATAAGCTTTCATTACTTTATTTATACTTGTGTATACAAGTTCATACTTGTCTTATAGTTCCAGCGTAAAGCTAGAAGCTTCTGAAACCAGACATCCTCCCTGATGGATTACATTTGGGGTAAATGGGTGGGGGGGGGGAGATAAACTTTAACAGTCAAGCTCTGCACAGACCTCTCTAATTCATCACTTGCACAGAGCTGCTACACTACTTCATGATGAACAGGCAGTTCAGCAGTTCAGCCAGCGCTTGCTTTTACTAAGCAGTCTCTAAATGGCCTGTTCCATGGCACTAGCGGCGTCAATCACATGTCCAGCAGGTTCCGTTTCACACATTACTAATGAGTGCACATAAGTAAAAGTCATCCAGGATGGTGGCTGTAGCTGCAACAAATGGATAAAAGAGCTTGGAAAGATTAGACATTTGTAGTCTCCTGTTTCCGCAGAGGCCATCCTGAGGCCTGTGCTGCATAGATGAGGGAGTCATCAGTCTAATGTACCCCTTTTCTACACATGCAGGCTACGCCACATCAGACCAACCCCAGCCTTTATACACACACACACACACACACACACACACACACACACACACACACACACACACACAGAAAGCACAGGTGCTCCATTCAGCACATCAGTGAATAAACAGATGTGTGGGATGTAGAGAAGTCTTGGCCTGTGAAAAACTTGACATGATGTTGAGACAGTTCTAGCAGACCATTAATAAAATACAGTATTACAGGTATGTGGATGCATATAGTAATTTTTGATGTGCCTCAAACTATGTAAACCAACACCAGAGAACTACAAATATGACACAGTTAAACATTGGCCTCCATTAGACCAAAATGATTTAGAAGACATGAAAGGCTTCACACATTTCATCCTAAAAAACCCACAGAAACTCATCTAGGACATGTCCAAACTTGTCAAGACACTCAATGTAGAAGAAAAAGGGATTATTTACACATTACACGACCTGGTGCTATCACGACTGCAAAGGCCAACATTGTGCTAACAGCTAAGAAGCATTATATTCTGCCGCTATAGACGAAGTCGGGGGCCTACAAGTTTCTCCAGTGTTGACATCATCCTGGAATCGTTCTGGTTGGTAATCCACTTCTCTCCTTACAAAAATGAGAGACGACCATGAAAACGTAGTGGTCACTCCAATTAAACACTCATCACGAGCCGAAAAGGAAGCACCACAGTGGCGAGAAGGAAAATGCAAGAGACTGGGAGTGACTGCATAAGCACTACTCCAGCCTGTCTGTAGCTCAGACAGGCTGGAATACCGAGCTCTCTTAAGATGGGGCAATATTACAGTCTGCTGAAAACTGCTGCCAAAAGTCCACAAAAACCTCCAAATGCATTTTCCAGGCAGTATTTCTTACTCCTAGAATACTTTCCACTGTACTCATAACATTCACTCCAGCCGTGGCCATGACACATTCAGAGGTCACAGAGTTTATGATGGAAAGCCAAAAGCAGGCCATCTCGATTTGAGGTGCACAGCTTAAATGTCCTTAAAACTCTCCTTTTAGTCTGCCTGCTTGTGCAGAATTCATAGCACTTCAAACTGCACAGAGTATTATTATTATTTTTGTTAACTATGAACTGCTTTGTGTATTTATATTCCGTATCTGTGACAAAAACCAATGCCAGGCAATTAAAACCAATATTAAAGACAAACCGTGGAGCGTCCACCTGTGTCGAAATGACTGAAAACAGCTTCCAAAGCTCCAAAAGAAACAAGAAATTAATATGGGACAGATCCAGAAATCATCAGTTGATGACTAGGCTTTAAAGCAGGCCCTGTTGATTCCCATTATATAAGGAAGCTCTCTGCTCCCTTTCCAGGAATGAGAGCAGCTGCTTTTAGCATTCTCAAAATCAATACCCATTTTCATCTTAATGATTTGCTCCGTTTCTGTGTGATGTCTAAATGAGGTGCACCGGCACTGTAAATCTACATATAAATGCAGAGCAAATACACTGTTCTAGCGGTCGGTGCACATTTCGAGCATTCCGAGGTTCTACCAAAGACACCAAACTACTCATTAAATAAAGAAAAATGTGTAAACACTTGTCTCATTCACCTTGAAGTTGCTGGAGTTGACCCATGATGTAGCCAGACCATCCACCATCCTGTCCAGCATGGTCTGATCGTGCTCCAGATCATGTGACTTCTGCCTGTCCAGGATGTAGTCTATGATCTCCTGTCCAACCTGGAGTCGTCGCCCCAAGTCTTTCTGCATCACCTGCCCTACAATATACTCCACATTGGGCTCCATGTTTCTTTAGGTTTGGACCAGCTAAAGACCAGAACTTAGGGCAATGCATAAAAAAAAGCAGCCAAACGCAATAAAAGCGATGAGCGAAGGTGCAAGGTGGAACTTTATTCCTAAAAGGTTCTCCCTTTATTTGAAAGCCACTGTATGTGAACACGAGTCTGAGGCTGGCAAGTGTGCACCATATGTTGGCTGAGAGTTATTACAGTAAACAGTTCAAACACTGGCAATGGAAACACTTCAGCAAGTCATCTGTGAAGGGAGGCGAGTCCAGCGTTGAGTTCCTCATTCTTCTGCAGTTTTACGTTCCTGCAAAAAAAGTCCAATTGGAAAAATTGAAGAAAGAGGTACTAAATGGCAAAAATACAATAAACCAAATGTTTTCACCAAAATAAGAAAGGCTATAGTAACTTTTCAATCCACTTAAACACGTTATTCCTCTGCACTGTTTAAAATAAAGACAAAACCCAACGTGGGAAGCAGAATAGATCCATTCTGTAGCTCTAAGTGTAAACAGCATGGCCATTTGTGCCTCAGTGAGACAGGACACAGCAGCAACGGCCTTCAAAAGCAAACCCATAAATACAACTTGGAACTCATACTCAAGGATTTGGGAGAGGAGTAATCTCACGGTATTAGGAAACATTTATTAGGTTTTGCAGGCACATGCAGTAAGTGTGCAGCTTTTCTAACCAACTAAGTTACCTCTATAGTCTGCATGGCCTCAAAAACGCTGCACTAATAACAGACCACCTTAAAAAGACACCCCTATTTTAACGCAACACAACTAAGAATATTTATTATGACTACACTGCAAAATCTCAGTGTAATCTTAGTATCTTGGAAATAGTCTCATCCTTAACCTAAATGTGTAGCTGATTTTTATTTAATTCAAGTTGGACACCAACCATGTCATTTAAAGGCAATTTACTTTTTGCTTTTTGACACAAAATCCTTCCAACTGCTGCAGCCCAAACCAACGAGTTAAAACAGACAAATCCTCCTGTCCTGTCCTGTCCTCTACTGTCATGTCATGTCCTGTCCTGCCCTGTCCTCTCCTGTCATGTCCTGCCCTGCATGCTCCTGTTTAGACCTCCATTTATTTTATATTATGAAATAACACTGATTTGCTCATACAGGTGACATGCAAGCTTGAAAACACAGCTAGATCATTCGTTTGGGGTGCAAGATCTTCAAAAAAACACCTGAAACAAGATCTATCTTGTGCTGGAGTGGATGCAGACCACACTGCAATGTCAAGTAAAGTCCTGCACATATATATTTTTAATACATGTAGCTAGCTTATCTGCAGAGCCTGTTGCAACAAAAACTATTTTTATTGATTATCAAAGCATGGACTAACTCGAAACAAGGTGGTATCAGAAATGAGCTATGCATGCCAGTGAATGTAGCAATGCAGCTAGTTTCAGAATTGCATTCTTATTCAAATATCTCGTTCCACCTTAAATAGTCTGGAGGTTACACTGGAGCCTCTATAGGGCTCTCTGCAGGAGGAGCAATGAAACTGCTGCAGAATTTAAGGTGGAACGGAAAAATGTGAACAAGAAGCCAACTTTAGCTTCGAAAAAGACACAAAAGAGAAGCAAAAAGATGACCGCATGTAAATACACATACCTGCCGTGTTGTGAGCCCCGCTCCAGGCTTTATTTGTCTGATATTTGTATGAAACAGCAGCCCTACACTCCACCCCGAGGCTTCTGCTCTGAATAAAGACAGCGGTGCGCATGCGCCTGTAGTAACGCCTCTGTAGAGACAGCGCCTTCTCCTGACACACTACACAAAAAGTATTGGACAAAAGTATTGGGACACCTGTTTTTCAGGCTTTGGGATAGGCCCCATTCTTCCAGTGAAGGACAATCTTAATGCTCCAGCAGACCAAGACACTTTGGACAAAGCCATCATGCTTCCAACTTTGTGGACACAATTTGGGGAAAAACCATTTCTATTCCAGCATGACTGTGTCCCAGAGCACAAAGGAAGGTCCCTTAAGACATGGTTGGATGGAAGAACTTGACTGGCCCGCACAGAGCCCTGTCCTCAACCCCATCCAACACCTTTGGGATGAACTGGAACGGAGGTTGCGAGCCAAGACTTCTCATCCAACATCAGCGCCTCACCTCATAAATGCTCTTCAGGATGTACGTTATGTATTTCATATTTCAGAGGGTTATATAAATGAATGTAATATGCTATAAACTATCCCAATCCCTTTGTCCATATAGTGTATTTTTCATGGAAAAACACTGCCTCAAGTTGACTTCTAACTTCGTACGTTTCCCAGTACAATCTGCTGAATGAAAATGAGCAGTTTGGTTAGCTCAAAGAGGGGGACCCTGGAGTGTGTCCCAAATCGTGGCCTTCTCCACTATGTAGTGTGGTGGAAAATCAGCAAACCGACAGAGATTCTTTGCTCAGAACAAAGACTTTATTTTCTCCTGCAGAAGGAGAGACCGTTCATTCCAGGCATTCCCAGTCTGAAGGAGTCTCTGGAAAACTTGTCCTTTACAGAGGACTCTTATACCTTCAAAAAACCATCCACCTTATCTTCAGGGCAGAAACCATGGCGCCTCCCTTGCTTCAAAACTCTCTACGAGCCCCCCATGCCTTCTAGTCCCCCTGAAGAAGCTCCAGCCGGAACTTATGTTATGGATTTTCATAGTAAGACTCCATCACAACAACCCTGAATAAGCGCTTTCTCGTCTGAACAAAACACTTTACTTAAAAACCTTTAGCTTGAAAACATAAGGTTTGCACAAAATAACAACCTTGATTTAATCATGTCACCGTGCCCTAACCGGTTCCAGCCTGGTGTCAGCAGAACTACATTAGTATGGTATTTGAAGAAAGAATCATTCAAATGTAGGAATCACAAACTGAATATACTGATTTATCTCAGAATATACTAATTTTCTCTTACAATAGTAAAAGTAAGAAAGCTGATCAGGTTATAAAGGGGAGTAGTAATCTAGTGTGCCCCGCACTGCACTGCCAATAAATAAAAACAACAGTGAAGTCCAATCACTGATTGCTCCAACATTTTGTCATGACTGGTACGAAATAATTTCTAAAACATTTCTAATGATGTGTTTGCTGTTTTATTTGCAAATCGGTTGCATATTTGCCTTAAAACAGGAATAAACAGGTTTACTGCTGCTATTAAAGGGTATATAAACCACTAGCATGTCACTACTACCTATAAAACAAAATGAGTAAACTGGAAAAATATGTACAAACACTGTGTACATACATGCATGCACTATATATATATATATATATATATATATATATATATACACCCATTATTTGTATAATGTTTTTTATATTATACTGTTGTGTTGTGTAGCTTTTATTCCATTGATTATGCTGCTTCTACTTTTTTTATTTTGTTCTGTCCACTTTGGTGCCGTAACAATGGACAATTTCCCACCTGTTATCTTATCATATGGTACATTTCTGTTGTACATATGAAGACCTACTAACTAACAAACGACGTTCAGAATTTCTCATATTTTAGCATATAAACAGATCAAAATAATTTTGAATGAAAGTAAAATGATTAGGCATTGATTTACACACAGTGTTGGAGATGAAAGGAGTCTCACAGAGCCTCCTAAATTCAATTTTAGTTTTTGAGCTGATTTGAAATTCTGAGACACACCTGATCATTTAGAACCATTCCGAACAACTCGGACAGCTGGAATATACAACCTCCAAACAGGACAAGTGTAATATGGACATTGAGGTTGGAGTTCTAGTCATATCAGTCAAAATTCAAACCTGACTATAGACTTCAGAGCAGCTGTTTAAGAGTCCCTATACCCTTTTTCCAGTGAGCTCCAGTGATAGTGTTTCTATGTTATTAATAAAAAGACACTTTATTCCAGTTATAACAATAATAACTGTTATCAGTTCAGCCAGCTGCCAATGCCAGTCATTTATCACTCATGAACACAAGGGGCAAAATTAAACTGGCAGCAAAGTACAGGCGCCCCCTCGTGGCTTGAAATCACATGTTTTAGGTTATTCGATTAAGTCATTTTTATTAAACTTTTCATTTGGACATCTATCTATGTATCAATCTATCTCTCTCTCTCTCATATATATATATATATATATATATATATATAACATTAGTTTAACTATATACACATATATACATGTCCTGAGAGATCTTGGGACTTGTTGGTCTCCTTAGGAGGGATGAACTGACCCAGACCAGGAACTGAGCAGGGCAAAGACCCCCGTGCCGATCAGTAGAGGGGTCACCTGTGAAAAATGATTATATACAGGACCTAAACATCCCTAAACAGAACATGCATAAACATGCATAAAAAAAGAAACAAAAACAAACATAAATGCGACATTGATTCTACAGATGACACAATGAATGGCAAAAAGAAATGACAGAAAAAAAATCTTTATCCATAAAATGTGGGAGGTTTATAGGATCTGGAACAAAAATATTATAAAAGAAAAACAACAGTAAAATAGACTACATAATAGACATACAAAGAAAAGGTTAAATTAATTAACTAAATCTTGCTTGCTGGACGGTGATCTGAAGAGTTCTTTGTGTGTCTCATTGTGAACAGAAGAGAGAAATGTGGGGGCAGAGGGGCCACAAGTATCACTGAGAGATACATTCAGTTTAAACAGTCTAATAACTTACTGAGATGATGATGGTGGTGGAGTCTAGTTACTTCACTGCTTGAATCACTGCTACCTGGAGAGTCCGGTATGGATGGAGGGATGGAGGGATGGATAAATAGATACCGTCACTCAGAAGGCTCTGGCAATGACAAGACAAAAACAAGCTCAAAGACAGCATCTATGATGTTGAAGTGATGAATCTAAAATGATTAAAAACATTAATGTCACGGCCTCACTCACCGTAATAACCAGAATCTGAACTAAGACCAAGACAGCGTGAACTCACTCCAATTTCCTCCAGCTCAGCGCAAATAGCTTCACGATGCATTCTGAGCAAATTCCATTAGGTGATCATACGCCTCACAGAAGACTGGAAGCGTCTATAAAAGAAAGAGAATAATTGTTTCTTATTCATAAGATCAGACGGAACACAATTCAAGTTTCTTTTAAATGAACATTTTGTGTTACTCTTGCATTTCGAGCAGCCAGTCCTCCAAGAATGACCCTGCTGACCACTCTGGCATATTTGGAACGATGGCTGTTTCTCATTACGATCTGCAGCGTGAAACCAAGAAACGACTGTCAGGACAGAACAACTGAAAACGCACTGGTGTGTAAAGACAGAAGCTCATTTAGTAGACTTACAATAAAAGCCTGACGCAAGGCTGAAAGCCTAAGAGGAAACTTAGAAATCCTCTGGTTGGCAAAGAAATAATTGGGACGAATTTCAGATATGCAGACAGTTAGTAAATGTCTCTCTAAGTACATTTTCAGCAAAAGGGTGACAACTAGGCTACTTGCTATAAAGCAAGCACCTGGTGAGCTTCAGAAGAAACAGTAAGATCTTCAGACGTCTATAAAGTCAAACATACAGAGCTTAGTAGTGACAATTAAAACTCCTGAAATGTCAGAACTGAAAAGAGCAGAGCACACAGCCTCACCCCGGGAGCTCCCTGGCTAGCGGGAGCAGTTTGTGTCAGAGGCTCGGGTGCCGGCTGAGGTGAAGGTGACAGCAGTTGATCCTTGTTAGGTGCTGTAAGTTGGCTCTGGTCAGATAAATCTCCAGTCACTTATAAGGCCAAATACACAGTAGGGTTTAAATGGGACAGTGTGGTGTTAATACAGAAAACATAACAATGCATAACAATTCATTAGAAACTCATGAACATTTTCTTGTTGCTCAGCTAATATCTAAATAAACACAAGTTTCTTAAAGTGTCTCAAATTAAAAATCTCCAGTCTACTTCTTACTCACAAATAAATCTGTTTGAAGAAAACTCGTTTAGATCTGATAAGAGCAGTGGGTCTCACCCCAAGAGCACTCTGAAAAGTGAGGCTGAGGCTCAGGTTCTGGCTGAGGTGGAGAAATTACCAGCAGTATAGTCTGGGGAGACGCTGTGAGTGGGTTCTGGTCAGATGCAGTATCTTCAGGTGCCTATACTGCCTCATATGCACTGGGGTGAGTTCAGGAGAAATGTCACGGTGTGTTACTATTAGAAACACAGAATGTAGAGTCTGTAGAGTTTTACCTCAGGAGCAGTTTAGCACTGGGTCTAGTTGAGGATCGAATAATGGCTCAGGCAGAGAAGTTGCTGCCGGGTTGGCTCAGTGTGCTGGTTAATATAGGAAACACAGGATGTAGTTGAATAAACCAGCCATTGTTTGGCTAAAAATGTAGCTAGAACTTATAAGAGTGATGTGTATAGCCTTACCCCAGGATCGCTTGGGCTAAAGAGTCCTGGGTCTGGTCGAATCTCAGGTGTTCCAGGTGGAGAGGATGCTGATGCTTGGCTCTGCAGAGATGCAGTATCTCCAGTTGTCTATAATGTCAAACATGCTGTATTAACAACGCATAAAACTGCTGAAAATGTTACAGTTAACAAGAAGAGTTTGCGTAGCCTTGCATCAGGAGCACACTAGTTAGACGGCATTGGGTCTGGTTGAGGCTCGAGTAGTGGTTCAGACAGAGAAGGTGTTGATAGTCGGTTCTGCAGAGATGCAGAATCTCCAGTTGTCTATAAAACAAAATATGCAGTATTAACTAGAGACTCATAAAACTGTTTCAAATATAGTTACAGTTAACAAGTAGCAGTCTGTATTACCTCAGGAGTGCACTGGCCTGAAGACGTTAGGTCTTCTTGAGGGTCAGGTGGTGTCTGAGTTGGAGAAGATGGCCTGGAGGTGATTAGTGGGCTCTCAGGAGGGGGGCCAGGCTCATACTGAGATCATGTAGGGACAGTAGCTATGAATACAACAGGAGAATATTGCATAACTCTGAGGGTCAAAATACAATTAAACACCAGAACACGTGTCTAGGTGCCAGGGCTGCTTCATGGAGTGTGGTCTTGACTTCATATAAAACTGTTTTTGTATGAACAACAGAAGAATGAGACGAACAACTAAACAACTGAAAATAAAACGTGTAGCTTGAGTAATTTGGTTATTTGGTATGTTCTTATAAAGTGTAACGTTATATGCAGTTTACAGGGAGCTGTTTGAGTCTTTTCTTGTGTTTCTTCTCTGCCGGTTTGATGTTGTTCATCCTTTGTGCTGCTCTGCTGGTTCCTCCTCTTGTAAAAGTAATAAAAGATCACAAACAGCAGGGGGCGCCAGTTCAGCACGAGAGAGCAGCGCTGCGTTTATTTATTGTTTGGTTTGTTTGTTTATTTAATCCACGGACACAAAAACAAGCGGGTTGGGTCTGAAAAACTCTGAAGATCTCTTTCTCCTCTTTTTCTCCTCTTCAGACTGGGACTGTGTTTTCTGCTGAGTCTCCAGGAGTCCTGAGGATCAGTATCAGAATTGATGAACCCGGTCTCCATGGAAACAGAACCACAGACACACTGGAGGGCTTCAGTGTGGAAAATACTGAAGGAATTTTATTTCATTACTGTATTAGTAGTGTTTTGAATGATGTATTCGTATATAGAAAGTGCTTTCGTAGTTATATTCCCCAAAATATAAATTTATTGTTTACTTAAGCTTAAAAGTATTCCTTACAAATCATTTTGCAAACAAGCTGCACTATATGGACAAAAGTATTGGGACGCCTGACCATTACACTAACAGGGACTTTAATGACTTAGACTTTAATATGGAGTTGGTCTCCCCTTTGCAGCTATAACAGTTTCCATTCCAGATTTTGGAGTTTCTGTGGGAATTTGTGTCTATTCATTCTGTAGAGCATTTATAAGGTCAGACACTGATGTTGGACGAGAAGGCCTGACTCACAATCTCCGTTCCAGTTCATCTCAAAGGTGTTAAGAGTCAGGGCTCTGTGCGGCCAGTCAAGGCCTCCACACCAAACTCATCCAGCCATGTCTTTATGGAGCTCGCTTTGTGCACTGGGACACAGTCATGCTGGAATAGAAAAGGTTCTTCCCCAAACTGGGTCCATAAAGTTGGAAGCATGGTGTTGTCCAGAATGTCTTGATATGCTGAAGTATTTAGATTGTCTTTCACCGGAAGTAAGGGACCTAGCCTAAACCCTGAAAAACAGGTGTGTCCCAATACTTTTGTCACCATAGTGTATGTTATTATGCACTAATGTAACTAAAGCGTATTGCCATTTATATTTCACTTTTTTAAACCCAGTGTTCAGGAACTCTTAAGTCAGTCATTCCTGTTTCATCGGTACGAGGATGAGCTGATACAGAGACAAAATTCCCTTCAGCGATTCAATATTTTACATTTATGCATACGCTGTTTTCCAGTGGCACTTACAACTGAATCATGTTACACATGCAGTTAAAGGTAGCGTTAGGAGTCTGGTCCAAGGACCCTTATTGGTGTAGCCAACTACTTGGTTTGGTAAGGGACTGAACCCAAGCCCATGGTTTTCTCCACCACACCATGGTTTTGTTCCACCTGCTCATTGACATTGGGATGACAAAAGCGTCTCACAAGTCAAGCGACGATGTTAAGGAGACAAAAAGTGATAAAACTAGTCTTGAGGGGCCAAACGTGGCCTCATCATTAGAACATCTGGGGACAGCCAAAAGAAAATCTGGGCTAAATGTGTGTGGGAGCATATTAGAGTGAAGGCGGAGCTTAAACACACACAACATGGACAAAAATATCAGTGCACAACTTTATCTTAATGCTTCAGCATCCCAAGACGTTTTGGACAGCGCCTTGTTTCCAACTTCATGGGAACAGTTTTGGAAAGAAACTTATCTATTCCTGCATGTACAGATACATGCATGCATATTAAATAGACAAAAATACACATAAAGGTATTATCTATAACAACCAAATGGGCACCTGTACACCCTGAGAACGAAAGGGCCGGAGCTCTAGCCCTTATCTGTGCAATTGCGTGTCAGTACTGATATTGATGGTGTGTACTGTCAAGAGTCAGGCCGTCCAGTAATAAGATCCTAATGGACCACAATCGAATCCACAGAGCCAAGGGTCATGACTCCACTGTCAGTCTCCTGAGCTGTGGCCTATAAACTCTGTAGATTAAACTCTACAGCAGACCAATGACACTACAGTTTGTTGGCTGACTGTAGTTGAACAGCTGGCTGTCTGCAACAACCTTGAGCTGACCAAGCTCATAATAGTTGATATGATGATGGTGGGCTCTAGGAGAAGCCCAACCCATGTCAGTTCTCATCAACCTGGACAAAACTGTGATGTTTTCTAAAGTTCTCAAAAGCTCAAAACCTCAAACGCTGCTCTTTCAGGTCCAAACGAAACATTTTGAATACCTGGATGAGTTGTAGCTGCACTCTTGGAGGAAAGGTAATGTTTAATTTATTTGGAGATCATCACTTTCATTGTGGTTCCTGGAGTTTCGTGTCCCTTTCCAGACCAGTATATATTTCAATAGCTTTTGTCTCTTCCGTTCTTTTGATCACAGTACAGTGTGCTGTGTGCGATCTTTTAGTGTTCTTCTGATTATTGGAAAAGTTCTGTCTAAGTGATGATCAAATTACACATTTTTAAAAAGAAAAAGAACTTAATAAGATATATAATAAAAAGATATGCTTGTCCTTTCATTGGGTTAGGCTTGTGGTGCTGAGCCAAATCAAACAGCCTCACAAGCACAGTGTTCGGCCTCAGGCCACTACTTGGGCAGCCCTGTTTTTGACTGTATTTTTTTTTATTAAAATGATTTATTAAAGGTTCTACTATTTGCAGCCAAATAGTGGAGAAGATCTCGGGATCCTCAGGGCCCTCCTAACTGTTTTCGATTGGATTTTGAATTTTAAACCACTTGTGTAAACTTCTTCTGACATCACAGGCCGTGCTCCAGGTTACATATGCAGAGTTGGGACCACTTGGGTGATGAAGGTGTGGGCAAACAGGGTGTTTACGGATTCGGCTCTGCAGTTCTTTCATCAGCTTACATCATCTGTATCTGTGATGCAATTGGAAGACTGAAATCTCATTTGAAAAATGTAGTGATCATAGACAGACTCTCCGTGTCTTCTGGCTTCTGGATGAGTAGACATCTTCCCTGGAGTAGAATCGTCCAACTGTGATCTACAAACATACAGGTTAAGAGGAAAGACCAGCACTGACCTGTTACTGGAGCAGTTCCTTAAACACATAGCTTTGTGCACCCAGGCCTACCAACAAACCGGACCAAGAAAGCCCTCCCAAACCCAAGAGCGCGAGGACAGTTATGCTTTCTTGGTCCGGTTTGTTGGTCAGGTTTGTAGTTAGGCCCACCTCCCCCCCCCCCTTCACTCAGGGTGATGCTAAGCATCTGTAAGGCTGAAGTAACCGAGTTGGCCTTCAGTGGAATAATGTTGCATTGGCAGACTGACATGGTTCAGGGGAAGCACATGCTAGCCTTCACCCTCCCAGTGCTGCTGGTATTGTGTTTGCTATCGAGTCCTTGCTAAAAATGGGAAAAAAGAAGATGAAGACTGATATTCATGTTTATAGACTTTTAGATATCTTTGATCGTGGCCTGTCAGTGTTATGATCTACAATGTTTGTGTGAAACACTGATGTTAACTGGTCCACAATGTACACTACGTGGACAAAATGATTGGGACACACCTGTTTTTCTGCGTTTGAGTTGGGCCTCTCACTTCCAGTGGAGGGCAATCTTAATGCTTCAACATACTAAGACAGTTTGGACAACACCAAGTCTCCAACATGGTTGGATGAGTTCGGTGTGGAAGAACTTGACTGGCCCGCACAGAGCCCTGACCTCAACCCCACACAACACCTATGGGACAACACAGAAACACTCCGAAACATTGTGGAAGGCCTTCCAAGAGAATTGGAAATCGGGGGGACCAACCCCAGTTTAAAGTCTATGTATTTGAATCCAGCGTCATTGAAGTCCCTGTTGGTGTAATGGTTAGGCATCTCAATACTTGTGCTCATGTAGTTTATCTGACATTGTGATCTTTGTTTTGCATTGCTTGGGTTTGTTTATTGATTTTTCCAAGGAACATGTGCTCTTATTTTGACGTGGGAAGCAGGGGGCAGGCATTTTCAAACCCTGACGTGGGCGCTCTCTTCGCAGGGCTGAATATATTAAGCCTCAGATAGCCGGTATTTATATTCGCAGCGCGTCCTTGTGTGTTTTGTCCTCCGTGCTGTTACTGCTCACTGAAAACGACTCAACGTTTCCCCCCTGGTTTGCAGACCACCCGTTTCCACCTCAGCGGGTCAGAGGGAAAACAGAGCCCGTTGCTGGAGCGCGGTGGAGGGGCGAGGGAGCGCGTCTTGTGCCGGGGATGGTGAGAGAGCTCTCCGTGGATTTGTAGAGGGGATTTATCTAGTGGGGAATACTGTCACTGGATCAGAGGATCACGCCAAAGAGCAATCAACCATCGGATCTGCAGGTAAAAATCTGGAAATGTGCTTTAACTTTATTAATGGGAACATTTTTAATTGCGTCTGCGAGCTCTGATGGGAAGGTTGGCGCAGCGTTGCCTTCATTGCAGAGCTGAATCTCTCCCATTGTGTGTGTGTGTGTGTGTGTGTGTATGTGTGTGTGTGTGGGCCTGTCACGCCTAGAGAAGAGAAGAATCACTGTCCTAGACAGTCCAGAAGAGTATTCAGTAAAACTATTTGAATTGTTCAGTGACATAATAATAGTAATAATAATAATAATAATAATAATAATAACAATAATAATAATGATAATAATGATGATAATAATAATAATTTTCAGAGAAACCGTTTCAGAGAAACCGTTTCAGAGAAATAAATGATATTCGCCTGGTTCGATGTAACACTGGAAATTTTTTTTTGCCATTACTGATCTGCAGGGAATGTGGAGGGGAGAGTCCTTGACTGTGCCCCAGACTGAAAGCTACAACATTAAATAGTGCGTAAAAATGAATGCACATAGATTAAAAATGCTTTGAGCAGTAGAATAGGGGAAGCTAGCTCTTGTCTCTGCTGAAGGGTGAAGTATCTTCCTCACATCCTCCTCTAACGGGGTCTACAGTGGGTGGGCAGGAGAGTGGGAGTGGAGAGGGTGCTGTAGCTTCTGTAAATCTTTCAGCAGGTTCCACTGGACGAAGGAGGACGTCCTTGTTACAGAATAGCCATTTAGGCTGTGGTGTGCACATTTTTGTTGCTTGTTTCAGATTTCCAGTCTCATCACTTTTACATGTGTTGCCTCTCTGGTGCCTTTGTCAGGCGATTGGAGGAATGAGGTCAAATGTGATGCACCATCAGACGTACAGCTGGCCTTCAGGGCACCAGACTTTAGAAGGGTGCATGTTATTTCCAGTTGGTGCTGGTCATTCTGCAAAGTGAAAGGAATGTACTGTAAATCACAGGGATTGATGGGTAGGGTGTGCATTCTTGAGGCAGACAGTGGTGGCCTCATGTATTTCACAGATTTGTTTTGAATTTCTACATAGTTTAGTTGTTTAGATGGATTTTTTTTTTCTTTTTTTGGAATTTTGCCCAATTTTGCCACCAATTTTTGGTCGTGTCTGATCCCATACACTAGCTTGGACTTCATACAGCCAGCACTGGGAGGGTAAAGGTATTCCTCATGAAAAGTACCACCGCTACCATTAACTGCTGCTCATGTGGCTCAACATGATAGGAGAACACTCACTGCCACCAAGTCTGTTATTCATGGAGGGGTGAGGGGGCAGTCGGAGGGCCATTCGACCCACCCAGAGACTACCCAAACCAGAGATGGCCTACAATATTTTGTTTGCTTTTTTTAATTGCTTTACAACACCTTTTACACACTTTTCAACCATGACTGGATTAAAAAAAAATATGCTTAAGGCCAAAACCTCCATTGAAAATGATGGTAAAGTAGAAACACCACTTCAGACCATGTGTTTCCACCAGAACTGTGATAAATTCTGACTTTTTTTATACAATGGTTGCATAAAACTACACTGAATCTTAATGACCTAATGCCAGCATTTGAAAAAATAGGCGAGTGTATAATTTGACACTGATGACTGTTAATAAAAATCACAGCTGGGTATTTATATAAAGAAATCTTATATGCATGTCTTTTCATATGGACATGCATGAGGGACTTTCTTATTGCTGTTTTCAGGTTGATATATATATATTTTTTGCCATAGGTGAATTCATCTATTGCTATTAAAGCTTTTGATCAAGCCAATTCCTGGTCACTGACTTGATCCTCAATGAACTGTACATACATTAAAAATCTATGTATATATTGATCGTTTAGGGCTGGTCTTTTCATTCCGGCCGAAGGGAAGCTTTTATGGTCCACTGCAGACTCTCTTCATTATAGCTCCATCAAACTGCCATGACTGAATACTGACTGTCCTGCAGAAAGTGGTCAGCCAGATACGCATCTTTCTGCTGAATAGCCTCTTCATTTGCCTTTAGACTGTAAATCCTTAGAGGCTCTTGTTATTTATAAAAATTGCTCAGTGACTCTTTGAATGGAAATGAATTCTGTCAGAGGGTTTTAATGCTAGCCAGTATTGGACTGAGTGACTGTTTTAGGTTTTTATTTAAAGAGAAATCGCAACAAAATGATGGTAATGTAGAGATCAGTAAATAACAAGGACACATAGACCTCGTTTACAACACAACTTATGCTTTTTGAGTGGATTATTTATGGAAAGGGTTTCGGACCATGCCCTGAAACGCAGTTTAGCCAGATGTTATAGCAGATTAAATGCGTTTATGTGTGGTAATCCAGTGTTTGAGTAGTTTGAACATGATTGTCTATCATGTTAAGTGTTTTTAATTAATAATATCTTATTTTGAAGTTTAGTAGTTTGTAAAAGAAGCAATAGGTATTCATATTACATTAGCGTGTGTATAAATATGGATGTATATGTATTCATACATGTATATGAATGTGTGTATGTGTGTGTTTTTTATATATACTTATAGAGTGTGTTTATACTCACTAGCCAATTTATTAGGTACACCTTGCTAGTACTGTGTCGGATGCCCTTTTGACTTTAGAACAGCCTTAATTCTTCATGGCATAGATTCAACAAGATACTGGAAACAGAGATTTTGGTCCATACTGACATGACGGCATTGCACACAGCATCATGATTAAAATCTCCTGTTCCACCACCTCCCAAAAATCCTCCATTGGATTGAGATCTGGTGACTGTGGAGGCCATCTGAGTACATGGAACACATTGTCATGATCAAGAAATCAGTGGGGGCGGGGGGTGCGCTAATGTTAGCTGCTAACTGCCTTGTAAAGCATTGTGAAGTCCTGCGTGCAGTGTCTCGGGCCGTGAAGTCGAGGGGTGGGGCGGGGCGGGGCAGGGCGGGGCACGCAGTATGAAGTTACTCAAATTAGGTACGCATTTGCGCTGTGGTACTGAAAACTACCACTCATTTCCGTACCACATACACCAATTTGTCATTGCGTACCGCTTATGTCAATCCCTGTATATAATATAATGTTCAATTACAAGAGAGGTTTATATTAGTGCTAATAATATTAATCGCAATACTAATACATTTAGATTAATGCAGATTGCCAAAAAATATTGTAACAGAAAGAAAAACAGTGACGCCACGTTGATAGTTTTTTTTACACAGTGCGCTAAATCTAGTTAAACAAGACTAATTAAGCTGTTTGTAATGAAATATGCAGTTGCTCAATGTTCACTGAGCACATTGAGACAGTTCATCGTCATATTGCTCAGCTTTAGGCGCTACTCTTCCTGTAGAGGTAGCTGAATGATTGACGTGCGCTGTTTGTGACAGGCTGAAAGTGTGGCAGTTGTGTCTGGGGCTGCAGTGGGTGGATAAATAGGTTTTGGCTGAGGAGGAATGAGAAAAGTGAGTTTTAGGATGTCTGAGTGGCCCTCTAACAGGACAGGTGAACTGACATCTGTCTCAGCAGCTGTTCGGAGCAGCATGAGGCCTTTCACTGCCATGAGGGGCTTCTCAGAAGCCTGAGGGGAGGCGGGGTGGTCTGCATTAGTGTGTATTTCATTTTAGGAGCATGTTAACATGCTATGCTAATGTTGTTGTTGTTGTTGTTGGTTATTACTATTATTCTTCTAACAAAAAATGTATATGTAATTTCACCCCAGCTGGATTTTTACTAACTAAAGGATGTATTTAAGTATGAAAGAACTATAAACAGTAAAAAAACAAAGTACACTCATTACTTGTTAACAGATTTTCCTCATTTTTAAAAAAATAAATGTGTTTAATGTTGTATATAAACACTATTTAGGTTTCAAAATATCGAACCTCAGTCCATATAACTAAGTAGCTAAAACCTATTATGAATTCCCCTTTATTGTGACCAAACACTGGACCGTTTCTATATATCCTGCCTTTAGCCCCACAAATCCAAACTGAAGCTATACAGAGTGTTTCAGTCTGGACTGTTTAAAAAGGCCAAAATAGAGGGCAGTCATTTAGACCAGTTCATTTGTACGTATCAGTCTTAAAGGCACAGGAACAACAACAGTCTGTTTTAAATGTAAGAGAGTAATTTTACACTGAAATGCAGCCGTTTTTGTTGCATGGAACTACTCATGTCATAAGTGGGCCTTGAGAGGGGGGGAGTAAAATTAAAGTATAATGTAGTATATGGGCTCTTTAATAAGTATTATTAAAATGTGTTATTATAATTGACTAACGTTCCATAATCAATCTAGTTTATTCTCCGCCTTCACTTCATCAGTGTACTGTTACACTGCTGGTATGCAGACACCATGTTTGATGTCTGAGAGGGTTTATAGATAGAAATGGAACAGCGTGTGGCTCTTCTGTTCTGGCCTGTTGCTCTTCCTGACCCTGACAAGCCGCAGCAGGTCTGTTTGGCTGAGATAACCGAACTGGCGAGACGTTGCCCTTTCAGACTGATTGGGGATCAGCTGTGTCCAAGCCAACTCCTAATCTTAACTGCTTTTAAGAGAGATGGTAAAACTAGTTTCAGATCAGAGTCATGTGAAGCTTCAATGAAGCCTGAGATAACCAGAAGCTCCCCTTCGCCGAGCACAACAGCAGGGCTGCACGTGATACTCGCCATGGCGGTCAGGACCTGGGGCAGCAGCCTGCACTCTGAAAAATGATCTGCAATGTTATTTTCCCTCATGCCTGTCAGTGGTTGTGGTTCTCTCTGGCAGCTTGTGATGCATGAAGGGACATGTTGCATCAATGAAGGTGGTGAATAAACTAGATTGATTGATGTTACAATCAATATAATATATTGAATTATATTTATTAAAGAGCCCATATCTGACTTTTCTCTTCCATTTTACTCTCCCACCCCTCCCCCTCCAGGACTACTAATAACATAAGTAATTTCATGTACCAAATTACATGAAAGTCCATAATAAATCCAAAGTAATAAAACGATGTGGCCTTTTTAGCAGTTGTACTGAAAACTGTGGCCTACTGAAACCACAATCCCTTCCATGTTTTAAAGCAATTACTGGATCTTAAAGGGCCATCAACAATTCCAGCAATGACATACAATAGAGAAATTCCTCACATGGCCTGCCCACATAGTGATGTTACAGTTGGGATGATTCATTTCTTTGTTTGGCATTCTTTAATCATGAAGTCTGTCTCTTTTAGAAATGTAGACATTTGTGTTTACATTCAGTAGCTTGAGGAACAACTTGCAAGCAGTGGTCTGTCGTCTTTGACAGAGTCGTGTTTTATCAGTGGTGTACACCACTGAAACCACAGTGAGGTCATTGGGGTCATCAGTTTCACAGATTGTCTGTATTCTCTCAGAGCAGGAGTCTTTCTATACTCATCACTGATCAGGAGCTTGATGTCTTCTGAGAGAGGAACACGCCTCATCACTGAATTATAGAACAGGCTGAAAATACTTTCTCACTTTTTCTCTCTTTCTTCACCTGTCTTTCTTTCTATACTTTATATTTTGTTCCTTATTTCTCTCTTTCTTTCTAAACCCCCTTCCTTGTTCCTTCCTTCCCTCTGGGAATATGCTGGTCAGTGGCACTGGGCAGTATTTTCACTGCCTGCCAAGGTGCCATGCTCTATGAACGCTTGGGATCCTTATAAAAAGATATTTAATGTGATGTCTGTTTGCACTGCGCCGTTTTGATGAATGACCGTCTTCAAGAAGCATCGAGTGTGCAGGGTGACATCTAATCTAATAAACGACGGACTTCGGAGTGCTTTTGGCAGGTTAGTGGGATATTCCGCTCTCTGAAGCTGGGTGACAATTACATAGTGTAGATAAAGTTATGGTGGTAATGTCATATTTTTAAACATGGGATGTTCTGAAGTTGCAGAAAGTGCATTGATTTGAAGGTTATAATGGAAAACTAGCAGTGTACAGGTTCCTAAAGTAGCTGTGGGTTGTATGAACTGAATTGATAAAATAGTGGTAAAAACTGTCATAATAGATGCTATTGTACAGTAGAGCCTTGAAGCCTTATTAAAAAGGTCCTTTGAAATTTCTGGCAGATTTGATAACTGCAGTAAACAAAAGTACTATGACAATAGTTTGTGTGTGTCTGTGTGTGTGCATACATGTATATCAAGGCACCAAGGGAACAGTCAATTCTTGAAGTTGTGCTGGAAACAGGAAAAATGAATCTGAGCGATTTTGATGGGGGTAGATGACTGGGTCAGAGCATCACCAAAACAACAGGTGTTGTGGACTATGTCTGGTATGCAGTGGCCGGAATGTACCAAAAGATGTCCAGTGAAGCACATCCTGTACATCGAGTGATGGGTCATGGGACCCTCACTGATGTACATGAGTAGTGAAGGCTAGCACACCTGGTTCTATCCCACCAAAGAGTTACTATAGCACAAATTATTTTCAGCATTAAAACGTTAATGCTGACTATGATAGAAAGGTGCGTATGTTGCTACATAGTTGCACAATGCCCATACTGACTCCTGTCCACTCATGAAAGTGACCACAATGACCATGGAAGCATCCGAACTGGACAGTGTGTGTGCTTAGCCTTCCTGTAGAAGCGACAGCACCAGGACGTACTATGGGAACGCAAACCAGCAGAGGCAGTGTGATGCTCTGGGAAATGTTCTGCTGGGAAAACCTTGAGTCCTGGTATTCATGTGGATGTTACCTTGCCACAAACCATCTTCCTGAACACTATTCCAGAGGAAGCGCAACCCTTCAAGTTGCGGCGACCTCTTTCAGCACCGTTATAATCTCTGGAATGGTTTAAAGAACATGACAAAAAGTCAAGCTGTTGCCTTGGCAACCAGACTCCCCAGATCTTGAGCATCTTTGGGCTGTACTGGACAATGTAGTCTGATCCATAGTGGCCAAACCTCTCAACTTACAGGACTTAAAAGCATCTGCTGGTTTTGTATACTACAGCACATCCTTAGGTCTTGACATGTGGTTTTAATGTTTTGGCTGATTAGTGTTTATATAGCTTATTAACAGCATATTGAAAGCCTAGTACTGTAAATATTGACAGTGGCATTTCTGGCCATTGTGTGGCTCTAGGCGAGCTTTGTCTTGGCAAGTGGTGTGCGGTCGCCCCATAAGTGCTGCCACAGGCAACCGCCTAGATTCCCTATGGCTTTAAACACTTTGGGGTGTTTATGCACTAAAGTGTTTAAGTGCTAACAGTCAGCATTGAGGACAGATTGCAGTTTCCACTCTGGACTTATGCTTTCCCACCCACAGTATTTTCTTTGCGTGGGGTTTGCTAAGACCTATGGGAAATGTAGGCAGATTTCTCTCTTTGCCATACTAAGACCCATGGTCTACCTTTGTAAGCCAAAGAAGCATTTTGAGCTTAACTTGAAGGATCTTTATCATTATTCTGTTGTCAGTTCATATTAACAGTTCAACCTGAAACATAACTCACAGGTCCATGTAATGAGATCATATACATTCACCTATATTCATAAGAAATGCGCCACTGCGCATTTGTTCAACTTTATTGCAAGTGTAATTTGCATCCAGCATACAACCAAAAAGTGTTTATATTAAGTAATTACAGTCCTCCATTAAAATTTCTCCATTAAAAATTAAATGGCTCAATAAAAAGAGTGAGACTGGACAGCGTGGGGATGATTGTGGTTGATATAAATTACATCGCAAAAGGATTTTCTGTTCATTTATGTCAAGTTTAAGTGAAATTTCAAAGACGAAAGTGTATTAATTGGTAATACGGTAATGGGCAAATTCCATAAGATGACTATCTTACGGATGCAGAAAGGGATTGTGGCTATCGATGAGTGTTGAAGGGGTCCTTGTCCATTTAATGAGAGCTGAGTGTTTGTCTCACTTTCTTGTCTTCTCAGTCCCTGCAAAGTGTGTGCTGTCACCAGATGGAGCAAAAACACGTGACTTTCATTCCCACTACGATATCATAATGTTTCTCTCGTCGCTTTTCACTTTCTCTTCTACTGATAAACCTCCTTATCTACCTCGACCAGATGTAAACCTCCTTTTGCGAAATTCAGAAATTGTTTTTAGTTTAGAACTTCTGACTTTAGTGTCCAGGTTATTTATATGCATTTATTTTAAAATGACATGAAATTAAATTGAAAATGTCAAAATGTACTTTTCCAATCATTGACATTGTAAATATTTCTAGAACATTGACCAAAGGCAGTATAATCATTTACGGCATTTAGCAGACGCTTTTATCCAAAGCAACTTCCATTCCATTCCCTAACTACAGGGGAGAGTCTTCCTGGAGCAACTGGGGGTTAAGGGTCTTGCTCAGGAACCCAGTGGTGGTGCTGAAGGTAGGATTCGAACCC
>JBBJLS010000039.1:1536695-1557516 GCA_037577275.1 Bryconaethiops microstoma | reverse complement strand
CCAGTGACCAGTGCTGTGGCCTTTTTGGGGGTACTACAAGCTCACTCACCCCCAGCCATTAATGTGGAAGTTTATATATATATATATATATATATATGATATCTTACATCTATAAAGAAAATTCTTTGGCTTTAAGTCTCTGTGAGGTCTACAGTATGTCTGTGGGATGTTTGTTCTGTTCATGGACATCATGAGAAAGTTATTGTGAAAGGAGATCAGTATTTGTTTAAGGCCAAACTATGTTTAATCTCCATGCTGTGCCAATAAACATTAATTAATGAACATTAATTAATTAATTTTCATCACTGTAGCACTGGGTGAAAGTTGGCTTTGTGGAGATTAACTGGGAACCTTCACGGTTTCAGACCTGATTATGAGTGATTATTTCAGACGTCATTAGTGACATTGTCTTTGTTGACTGAATTAAACCAATGACATTATGTTTAGTCATGTCTGAGGAACAATCCAAGTCTTTTCTTTAAGAATTTTAGTGAAAGCGAAAATTCGGTCATACGTGAACAGCACAAAATTCTTCCTCTGCATTTAACCCATTCACCAAGTGAAGCAGGGGGCAGCCAGGAACATGGTGCCTGGGGAGCAGTGTGTGGGGACGGTACCTTGCTCAGGATACCTCTAGCAGGTGCCACTAGCAGTCTTGGGAATCGAACACACGACTTCTTGATCGCAGGGCGAACGTCCTAACCACTAGGCTACCATCTGCCCACAAATTTGGCTATGTAATGAATCAGCAGTTGCATAATGTTGTTAGTTTAATTTAAATATAATTTGCATCAAAACATATAACTGCTTTTTCCAAGTCTGTGCTCTTAAACCCAACCCCACTCTTCTCTTAATATCTAATTAGTAAAATCTTAAAATGTTGTGTGAGCTTAGCCCCATATGTGCAAACATGTTTTTCTTCCATTTGATCATGTTCTCTAGTTGTGTTTAACTTATTAAATTGTAGTCTTTCTATTTAAACTCTGTTCTGTGGTCTCCTCTTTTTACTTTTTGAGGTATATCACATCACATAAATAGTCATCATATCCCATTACATTGTCATTGTCTTTTTCATTTTATGCTTCAGTAAACAACTAAACTGACTGATTAGCTATCTTGGTTCCTTGATATCTTCACTTTGCTAAAACTAGGCCATACTGAAAGTCCTTCAGAGAGATTTGCTGAGAGAAACTAACAGACCTCTGATTCTGAAGTGTAGCGAAAGGAACCAGATGTCTGCCTCTAAAAACTTGCTCACAGAAAGTTTTTCTGTGTAATGGTTATGAATGCACTGCGTAATGCCTGAGACATTATTTTGAGGAGCACTTCATCTCAGCTGTTTACAGTCACAGAATCATGCAAAGCTAACATTAATTTCTCTGCAGAGCACTTGTTCTGCAAGCAGTTTTGCTAAAATTACGGGATTCCGCTGATGGGATTTAGCGCTGGCCCAAAATTACCAAATGCAGCACGGTCCAAGCTACAATTAGAATTGTAGTTAACAATAAAACAATTTCCCCTAAACATAAAAACAGTTCTGCAAGCATGTATGCTAAAATTAGCATAAGATGACCAACTAACAAAGAGACCTCAAAAATATCCCCCTTAAACATATTCTAACAGTTAAAAGTTAGATGTACTGCTGTTTTCATGTGTGATGCACAACAATGGATTTAGTTTTATTATTCTAATGTACCCAAATAAGCAAATTTTAGACACCAAATGTGTTGTCTGACTACTTTTAGAGATTAAGACTGAGGGTGGAATTGTGTACTTTTGGTTTTGAGCTGAACTATCACTGTCGTTAGTCTGAGAGGCTGGTGGAAGAAGCCATTCCTCAGCCTGCTGCTGCAGACTGCATGCCAGGGCCAGTGTGTGAATGATGCCGTTGTTTGACGCCCCTCTGCACTTTTCCCCCGTCCAACTGCCAGTGTTGATCAGTGCAGCTCTATCCCTGCAGAGGAGGGGAGCATGTCAAAAACCTGCAATCTTTTTTACTGGATCTCCTGAGAGTGCACTCCCCCCCTGGAGAAGCTGCACCACAGAAGGAGGCCCACCGTTAATGCTGAAGTAAGCAGACTTCTAAGTAGGCTGTTTCAGTGATGCCTGTGCTGTAAACACTTAGGAGATGAGTCTCGGAGACAGAGGAGGCAGAGGACAAGGATACATCTAACAGGTGATATTTATAGTGGTTTATGGCACTTGTAATACTAATAAATACATAAGATGCAACATGAATTTACAAAGCATGTGTGGTAGTATGTTTACGTCCATTCTAACAATTGCTGTATATTGGTGCTTGTGATACATACAGTAGATTACATGTCTAGTAGAGCTTGTGGTGCTGCATTATTATTTAACACATGATTTGCAGTCCGTTAAGTTGTAGGTAGTTGTAAGTGTGTGTAACATTACGGTAAATTCCAAGACACTTTAACTTAATGATACCAGCCCAAAAGTAAGTGCGTGGTTCAAAGTCTGCTGTGTAATTATTGGAGGTGAAATGATAGTAAGTATCCAGACGGTGAAACTAAATTGTATGATTACGTCGAAATATCTCCAAGTACTGGTAATTCTACAGAGTGAAAAGTGCAAAGACACTTGAAGGTACTGGAGTCTTACAGAGTAAGTACCTGTTTATTACCTAGAAATAAAACAGACTTTGAGCTGTGAATTATTGAATTGTGTTAAATAAATTGTGTTAAATAAAACGGTATCTTCAATGTTCTTAGTCCTTTAATAGCCAGAACCTCTAAGGCATTTCAGTGCAATGAGTTATCTTTGTACGAGCTTTTTTTTAACCAAAAAATAATACCCCACACTTACCTAGTATCAGGTCTCAGTGTTACTTTAGTTTTAGGACTTTTATTTTGAAACTATAGTTTTCTGTGTCTACAGTCACAGGTGTTAGGTGTTTCAGTTTAGTGATTGAGTTTTATGATTGGTTGCAGTCTCTGTAGTTGCAGTATTTAAGTTCTTGGAGTTTCTATCCCGGTTGGTCAACCGCCTCACTCCGGGCTTCATGGTCCCCTCACACTTGTCTTCACGTTCCCGATTCCTTTTGTGTCTTAAGTTCAGTGTTCTTTGTTAGGCCCTAGTGCCTTTTTGTTTTCTGTAGTGTAGAGTCTGTGTTTTTTGTAATAAAATACCATCAAGGGGAATCTGCACATGTGCCTCGCCTCACTTCCCTGAGCACCGGCCGTAACAATACTTATTGAACTTCCTCCATTAACTCTGACACGAACGCCAACATAAAATGAAATAATGTATAACCAAATAATGATGTAAATAAACGACCTGATTGCGTTCTGTCTCTGTTGACCGCATGCGCAGTTTGTGGAATCGATGTGTCTTCTGCTCAATACCACAACTGTAAAATTACACTTTATTTGTAATCTTTTAAAGTAGTAACCTTTTAAATTTGTATTCTGACAGATAAAATGCACACTACATATGTTATATAGAGTTTACAAAATTTTCATTTAATCACAAATATATACTAATAATGCACGATAAAAATAATTTTCAGCGTTAAGTAAATAATGCATTAATGCCATAATAACGCGTTAATGTTCCCAGCACTAAATAAAAGTAAACTCAAACGTTTTATGTTTGAAGAACTTAATTATAAGAATGTGGTATACTGATTAGAGTTTTATTGTAATAATATTTTATACCCTCTACTGCTCTGCTAGAGGAACCAGAGAGCCCTGGAGAGAGTTACACAGTGGATCCAGTCTGAGGTAATTCTTCAGGTAGGATTAGACCTGATTCAAGTATTTGATTCAGAGAAGTATTTTGATTATGTATTTCACAACGATTAGATCTATATGAACATATGCAGCAGTGGACTGTGCATTAGTGTTTGTATTGTATATTTAGGTTTTAGTGATGATGATGCACATCAAACAGCAGAAGAAATCTCAGTCAGATCTGAATCCAATTATTTCTCTGAAAAATAATGATTAACCTATTAATTCTCTTCAAACAGTGTAGTTTCTCACATGTGCAAAATTTCCTTTAATAGTAAACACTCCTGCATGTATTTTTTTCATTATTTCTCATCTCCCAGCTTCCCAACTTCAGGTGAGTGAAAAATAAGCTTTTTGTTTAAAATAATGTTTATAAACAACTTAATAAACAATAATTATTAATAACTTCTGTAATCTTTCACAAGACAACTGAACCAGAAGTGGAGAAGCTGAGGAGAGGTGAGAGTCATGTCTTCTTTAGTCTCTTCTACAGTCCATTAAAGGAACAGTTCAGCAAAAAATCTGACGTCCACAGAGCTCCTCTGACCCCACGATCCTACTGTGTCTTCAACTGAGCAGGATCGTCTGATCTCAGTGATCGAGTGACTGAAGTGTGTAGAAGCTCTTAAAGGTGAGTATTTACTTCTAAATGCTGGATTTTCAAACCATCTCTTTTTCATCTTCTTTTTCTCTTTTTTTAAATAGATCTAATCAGTGAAGCCCTTATGTGTCTGTTTTCTTTTTTTCTGAACTGACATATTTGGGTCCAAATTCTGTTTCCTTACTTTAGAACTGGAGCTACAATGCTAACGTCACTAACACTAGAAATCAATAGTCACCCATGGTTTAGGACAGAGTAAAATTTAAACAACCTTCAGCGCTGCAGACGACCAGGGCTACTGTTCACAAAGCAGGACTGACCTGGGATTAGAATCCTCCATATTTATGACATCACAAAAACTGATTCTAGATCAGTGCTCCTGAGGCGGTTTGTGAAAACAGACCGTGATGTGAAAACATGCACCCACAGCTGAGACAGAGCTCCTGAAAAAACACTAAATCTGATTCTGTCCTCATTTTACAGAGAAAGAAGCACTGGAAAAAGTGGCAGACTATAAAAAACATGAGATGAAGAAACTTCTGAAAGAAACTGCAGTTGCAGTGATGAGAGAAGGTATGTACTGTGTGTGTTTTAAGGTATTTTGAAGTAAAGAACTGATTTAGAAATGAAAGCTCACAAAGCTATTCTAGATTCTAAATTTGAGCTGTAAAACATCTCTAATCACTTTTAATAGAGCTGTGTGTGTGTGTGTGTGTTTCCCTTCAGGTCCCAGCACTGTGGCTGTTACAGATATGAAGATGGTGTGGGTAGATGAACTTGAGCCTGAGGAGAGTGAAAAGAGTGGCGAGGAGGATAATAACATTTTTGAAAGGCAGTCAGGTTGTCAGGAAAGTGAACAGAACAATAAAAGTTCTGAATGCCAGTCAGGGGGTCAGGAAACTCTATATGTAATTTCATGGATTCACAGGCAGGTGGAGAGTCAGGGTGGCGAGATGTTCAGTTCAGATAACATTAGTCAGGACGAAGGTGAGGGAAGCGACACAATCAACACAAAGAATTCAGGGACTTCCTTTCAGACCAGAGGCCTGTTCCATGAAACAGGATAAAGGGAAAGTCGAGCTTAATTCAAGGGAAAGTAAGGGAAAGTAAGACAGACTTTCCCTTAATCCTGTTTCATGGAACAAGACCAAGGCTAGTCAGTGTCCTGCTGTGGTGAACCAGTTCTTTGCAGAGTATGGTATTAACAGAAAAGCCAATTTGTCGACATCAGAGACACAAGTCGATGGTCCCTGAGAGAAGTCGACAAGTCGTGTTTGTTTTTTTCCTCTCTTTGTGCGCGCTCGTGTACACAAAGCAATCTCTGCCTCTGATTGGCTTATGCTGACAGACGTTCCTTGACTTAATCAATTATTATAGTCACTTTGAAAAAAGGGCGGTAACGTTGGCTCGTAGAGGGGAATCTAAACACAAAACAACAACAAGACGAGAGACATGGCAGAGAGGCAGTAGGTGACACACACACATCACATGTATGGAGATACTTCACTCTCGACACACAAACAGCACAATCTGCAAGTCGGTGTTAAAGTACAGTAACAGTACCGGCGTTCTGCACGGCCATCTGAAACGACATCCGCTAGCTAACATGGGTGACGCTAGCACTGCAATGAGTCGTCCAGTCCAGAGGACGCGGAGTGGCTGCGCGGCTTAAACTGATCCCACTTTCTGTTGTGTACTTAAATTTAGCAACACTTTCAAGGTATCAGCCTTTGTTTTGTTTTGTTGAATTGTCATGTTGACTGTTAATGTTACAGAGAACTCTAATAAAAAATTGCTCATTGCTGGACACCTGTGTTCCTCTGCTGCGTCTGTGATGACGTCATCGAACGACATGTCGACTCGACTTCGACTTTGTTGACGGATAAATCGATCTGAAAAAATCTGAAGACGTTTATGCCCTAGTGCAGAGTGTTCGTCCACTCGTTCTTTTCTTTCATTTCTCATTTAACTTTCTGCTTTAGTTTTGTTTGGCTGCATTCCTGCCTGCTTTCATTCTGTCCAGCTTTTTGTGGGCTTTTTATGTAACAAAAAAATCACAAACAGTTCCTGTGTATTTCCCAAACTTTATTATTTAAATAACACTTTTCTATGAGTTTTTTTCTACAAGTCACGCTAATGTTCTTTGTAGGTGTGATTAGTACTATTGTTTTTCTTGTTTCTTCATGATCATCTGTAGAACCAGAGATCTCAAACTTTAAAAACATGAAATGTATGGTTTTGGGAGCTTTAAAAGTAAAAAACTATATTTTTTATTTCTGATTTCTGTTTGTGTGTGTGTGAGAGAGAGAGAGAGAGGGGGGGGGGTTATTTTCAACAAATCTTATTATAATACTATCATATTATAATGTGTGTGTAAGCTGAAGTTTTCCCTAAGCTTTAGTAGGTTGTCAGGACTGGGGTCTATGATGGTGGGTGGCCAGTAGAGGCCACCCTTGTTTAAGTTTAATTCTGTTTATTAGTTACACCTGGGTGATATTAGCAATCAGTGTTTGTGTTTCTTATTGGTGGTTGGGGTTTTTGTATTTAAGGACTTTGTGTTTAGGTTTTAGTTGTCGGTCAGCCCTCACACATTGAGGTTTTTCCTCCTGTGTGTCATAGTGAGTTATAGTCAATCGTTCAGGCTGTCATGCCGGTGTTGTTTTGGAAAATAAAGATGAGATGCAGCAATTTAACTACTCATGGTGCACGTGTGCTTGCCAACAATGTGAGGAGAAAGGCCTTACACATGACAGATTGACCGACCGTACAACAAGGGGCGCAGCGAGCGAGGAGCTCACCCCCGAGGAAGAGGAGTGGCTTCTAGGAGAGCTCTTAATACTCTCCCAAAAACGGATTGCGAGGGAGGAAGCGGGCAGTGAAGCCTGCCTTGAGCACACCGGCTTGGACGCCGGCTACGAGCGAGATCGCCCCTAGTGCTCTTCCGGTCCTCCCGCTGGTGCCCTGCCAAACCCCTAGACCAGTGAGGAGGAAGCAGGCGAGAGAGCCTGCCTTGAGCACACCGGCTAAGTCCTTAGTGCTCTTTCGGTCCTCCCGCTGGGAAAGGGGACACTGCAGGTGCGTATAGAGGCGAGTCAGCTCCAGTTGGACCTGCTTGAGAGGTGGGTCGCTGATCTGGTTGCTGATCTTGGCCAGCAGCCCTCAGTAGCCATGCTCCCGACCGCCCTGACCACACTCCCGAGCGCCCAGACCACGCTCGCCTGCGCCCATACCACGCTCGCGGGTGTCGAGACCATGCTCGCCAGCGCCGCCAAGGCCGCTCCCCGGAGACCAGTGCCTCCCATGCCTGCCCCCTGGCTTCGTGTACCAGCCCCAGGTAGCCCGTGGACCTTTTGGGCCCTTTGGATGAGCCATTAGGCCTTTTAGTTGAGCCCTTAAGGCCCAATGTAAGCCCAGCAGCTTAGCCCAGTAGAGGGGCAGTTAGCCACAAAGGGGCTTTTTGAGGGGCTGTTAGCCGCAGAGGGGCCTTCAGAGTGTTTGTTAGCCACAGAGGGGCGCTCCAAGGGGCCGTTAGCCATATAAATTTATATATATTTTTTTCTAAATATAAAAAAGTGGGACAGAATCTGTTTTTTTTTTTTTTTTTTTTTTTTTAACTATACACAGGTGCTCTTGGAACGTAACTGTACGCTCATTTTCATACTTTTATACGCAGTGTGGCTTTTCTATTGATTTAATTAGCAGACCCATTTGACAAATAGAATGAACTATGAATGAAATATGGTAAAGCGATTAAAAACCTATATTTTAGCCATGTGATCAGTTTTTAAAAGATAAGACAATGGTCATAATGTACTTTATTGTTGCAACTTAATTGACCGAATTTCCTACAATTTTTAAAAGTCCCTAATTTATATATGTTAATAATGTACATTAACCATGAGTAAATTCATTGAAAAATAGAAGGCGCTCAAAGACGTTCTGAACACTTTTTTTCTTTCTCATCCTCAGAGCTATGTTCCGTCATGGCTGCAGAACACGCACGTGTACAGCTGGCCTCGGGACCGCGATGATATTCTGCGCCGGTTGATGCGGGTGGAAAAGTACAACCCCCCACCTGTCGGGCAGCTGCCCACCATCGTCTCCATGCCCATCTAATGCTCCAATGCAGCATTCGGTAGCATTTCATCAAATTTCAGATTTACCTTAAGATTTACCAGATATGACCGCTAGCTTTGTGAAGATTCAAATTAACAGTTTTAAGACGCTCTAGAGTTCAAAAAGCCACGTGCTGTGTACAATAGCCTTTGTCATAGTGAAATGTTGCTTGGCTACATAGCCATCATGGATATTAAGAGACGGAAAAGTAATTACTAAGACGTCAGATGTATTTTTACCTGCATTATTGAGTGTATCGTTTATGAACATCTCAGGCCAAAGCAGTTATTTTTGAACTGGACTTTCTTTCATTTCTATGTGTTTGGCCTCCTTAGCATTACTTTCAGACAATAGTTTATGTTCATTATCAAAAAACTGTTATTGGGGTTGTACCTTCACAGTTGGGGTGGTATACCTACAGATAGGGAACATAATTCCATTGCATGTCTATTGTGTAAGTTAGACTCACTCCATAACTCCATGACCCTTTATCTATTTTAGGCCAGAAAGGGTAGAAATCTGCCCCTTTCAACTAGACAAACCTTACACATTTGGACCTTAAGGACCATATTGTACATTTGAGGGTACTTTTACACCAGGAGCGTCAAACTCTGGTCCTGGAGGGCCGGTGTGCAGCACAGTTTGGATGGTGGTTCTCCTCAAACATATTCACTAAACCTGACAATTAACTGGCGAGGTGAACCAGAAAAACGTGCTGGACCACGGCCCTCCAGGACTGCAGTTTGACAACCCCTGTTCTACACTGTTTGTTCTCTGTCAGCCGTACCAGTCAACAGTACCAAAGGCACGTTATGAAAAAGCCGGACAAAAAGTGTTTTAAGAAAAGTCTCAGACGTCTTCAACAGATTTAATGATTTAATGACCATAAAGCAAAATCAAACTGATTGCTTTTTTTTTTTTTTCACTTCTCATTGCTGCATTATTTAATTCCACTTGATGAATGAAGTGGCATGTTAGCATATAGATGGCCATTGAAACAATTAAGCTTGTACCATTTTAACACAACCCTTTCTTTTACGTGTTTTAGTATTGAGCAAATGCACAGTTTGTACATTTAAAAAATATAATAAATACCAGGTTACAGTATGTCCATCACACACACACAAAAAATCACAAAAATCATGTAACAGACAACAGACCAAACAGAATCATTCATGTACCGGCTCTAAATAAATATTCACATTAAATGAATAAAGCAGCTGGGAGTGTTCTGGCCATCTTGAATATTTAAGGTAGACCCGTTTCTTCAACACTTGAGGAATTCTGAATTTAATTTTGTTCTTTGCCTTTTTCCAGTTATTTCTTGATGCAAAATTACAGACATTCATAGAAACATTTAAATTGTGTGAGTGTGTGAGATACTGATTACTGATGTAATTACAGAATAAGTGCTTTATTCCATGTAAAGCCTGCAGAATAAAGTGGTGGGCTACAGGTGTGTGTGACTTCAGTTTCATTAGTAAAATTGATTATACTTGAGCTTCCTTTTGAAGATCCCTAGCAGTCTGGATCCGTTTACTAATGTTTGACCGAGTCCCTCATAACGGAATATTTCAAAGCTTAAAAAAAAAAAAGGTTCAAATGATTAATATTAGTAAAAAATAAATATGGCAGCAGCAGGTAGATTAACAATGACTCCAAACACTTGGCCTTTCTGCATCTAAAACACTGGCAACTCTCAAAGGCAAAGCTAGCGGAAGGTCAGGTTTACAAATGAGCTTCACACACAGCTGCCGTTTAATGAAAATTCAGTCCACTGTGTTTTTATGCTTGTCTTGATGAAAAAAAGCTTATATAGACTATATAATTGTATGCAATGTTTTGGGCAAAATGACATTTTTGTTGGTTTTCTAAGTGAACAGAAGTGCACATCCTCAACAGAGAACACATTTTAATACATGATTGCTGTGTATTTGCAGAATTTAATACGTGATGAAAAGTTACATTTTATAATTTGTTTTCTCCCAGTTTGTAAAAAAAAGTTTTTGCAAACCAAATTTGACAGAAAGTGCCATATTTACGTGTGTTCCCTGTAGGGTGTGTTAACTTATTTTCACTTAGAAAACCGATATCCACTTAGAAAAAAATACACGTCATTTGACCATGGATTTGGAGGCCATTTCTTCCTTGAAAATGACCATATTTACAAGTATTCCCAGTTTGCCTCAAAAAGTTGCCATTCATTTTTGATTCTGATCTTGTTTTGGCTCAAAACACACAGGGATATGCCTTTACTGTACTACAGGAGTGAATACTTAAGTTACAGTAGTGTTGCACTATTTACACGATCAGTCTTTAAGGGTTCAGGGAGTGAGGTCCACAGCCTGCAATGATGAGAGGTCAGAGACAGACATGGATTTTAGTTGAACATGATTGACTCTGGGTCCTGGTTCATCATTTGGGCCATGTGTCGAAGCACATCCTTCTTAGTGATGATCCCAAGTAACCGCCTATGAAGAAAAAAAATATATTTTTTAAAATTAGATATATTTATATAATTTTTTTAAAGATATAATAAAGTTTTATATATATATTGTCAAACAATATGATACAATAAACTAACTTGAGCAGCTAATTACATAGGTCAACAGGTCAAAATCATCACAGATAAGTTTGCGGGTTTTGTAGTGTTTTCGTGTTTCCCGCGCGTACAGTTTTTGTGATGACGCTAGTTGTATATTGCATGATAGTGGTATAATTAGCATATAATAATCATATACTAAGTGTTTTTGAAGAAACAGTGGTAGCTGACTGACACTATGCCACCGTGTGCGCCTATCTGACTTCTCACTGAAAATATTGAAACAGTTACCTGATTAGTGCCTGTGGCTTAATAAAAACCGCATGCAAGTCTACATAATTCAAAAAGTTGATGTGACAATCAGCATGAAAAATGGTTTAGAAAAGTGTGTTGTTACTGATGATTACAATTTTTTTGTTGTTGTTGTTGACCTGTGTTAAGAAGCCCTTGCAGAGTTAGAGTGAGTATATTGAGCAGGGAAAGCACAAGTATGTGCTAAGCAGGGGTGCTCTTAGATCATGGCTGGGAACCACTGATATATACTGAGAAATATACTGAAGGTGAAAAAGACTGACTACCAGTATGTGTCAGTTCAGTAGATTTTTTGCATTCTTTGAAAAAAACTCGGATGTTCCAACAAAATAATGCAAATTGCCATATCGCTCATCAAATTAGGCGCACTGGCTTGAGGAAAATCAAGTGATGTCATGGCACATAATCACTTTACACAAATGCCTTGTTATTGCAGTTATGAAATAACAAGGCATTTGAATAAAGCTGTGATTACCAAATTATGAATTTTTGTATCACGGTATTAAGTAATGTGTGTTTTTGTGTCTACGTACCAGTACACTAGCTCTTGTTTCTAGCAGTACTTCAGCTCAGGAGTATCTTTAAGCTCCTGTCTATTTGTACTTTGCAAGGGATGATCCCAAATCCTACTGTGAACTGTGTGGTGAACTTCTCCAAACACCTGTAGGTGGAAACCCTTACCCACTGCGAGTGACCAGGCACTGGCGAAGGCCGAGCTTGCGGAAGATGTCCACCACAGTCTCCATGGGTGTGTGGTCAGTGACTGTGAAGGGGCTGAGGTTCAGTATCCGCCTCAGTTTCAGTGGTTGCGGGTTGGACGCTGGCAGCTGGGGGGCGTCCTCGGTGAAGTAGACCACAGAGTTACTCACCACACCATCCTGCTTCTGACGGGCGTTCTCTGAGTTAAAGGAAGAGAAAAGTTAGTGCAAATTAAGGAAAAGAGCCAGAGGAACATGACAAGTTTTTTATGATTCATAATTTATCTTATAATTGTTATATTGGCGCTTACTGATGGCAAGGATCAGATCCCTTCGCTGGACAAAACCAATGAGTCTCTCTGACTCTCGCGAGACCACTACGGGAAAGCCGTTGTAATCTGTCTCTTTGATTAGTGTCTCCACATCCTCCACAGTGGTGCTGTCCTGTGTGAGGACAGACAGTGGCGGCTCGTTCCTACGCGGCCGCATCACATCTGTGGCCAGTGTGCGATGCGTAAACTCGTCCTGGTCCAGGTAGGGGTAGCCATTCAGTCGGATGTGGGCCTCATAAATGCCCTCTTTACCAAAGGCATCCGCCACCCACTTACTGGTAACCGCAGCTGCCATAAGTGGTACGATGTACTCAAGTCCACCTGTTAGTTCAAACATGATGACCACTAGAGAGACAGTCATCCGAGTGACCCCACCTGAGGACAAAAAAGTGTTAGCGTGAACAGAGGGCAACAAGGATGATGAAAGAGATGAACATTTATTTTTATATTTATTATATATTTTTTAAATATCAAAAAACTCATTACCTGCACTGGTTTTACACTGTTAACTTGTGTGAACTAGATTGAAAACATTTTTTAAAAGGCTGGTTGTGTGGGCTGTGATTTGTAAAAAGCTGAGGATCTCTGGACTACAGACTCTTACCAAGACACGCTGCAGCCCCTACCATAGCATAGAGGCCAGGGGTGACACAGTCTGCCCCGGGACGGCACCAGTTCTTAAAGATGATCCAGTCATGATGGTGGTAGGCCATCTGCTCCACAGCAATCCCCACAATCCGTCCAGCTATGGCACCCACCGCCATACTGGGGATGAACAACCCTGATGGGATCTGCACAAAGCAAACCATTTAGATTCATCATTTCAGTTGGAATGTGTGTACTAAGGAAATTCGGTCTCAGTTTGTGTGTGTGTGTGTGTGTGTGTGTGTATGTATGTATATATATATATATATATATATATATATATATATAAAAATATACACACATATATATGGTTTTTATATAGTGTACAGATCTTTTATATTATACCATTATATTGTATAGTTTTATTATATTGGTTATGCTGATTCTACGTTCTCTTGTATTATCCACTTTGCTGCTGTAACAATGCAAATTTCGCATCCATGGGACTAAAACAAAATCATTTAACACTGCAAAACAGTTCCTACCTTCATGCCAAAAGTGAAGATACTAATAACTATCTTGAAGATCAGGGCCAATGCCAGCTGCCAGAGGGCCCTGTAGACCCCAGGCCCAGCTGGTCGGTCGGGGATATCGTCCTCTGGGCGGCTCATGTTGGGGTTGTTGATATAATCACAGAGCTGGGAGGACTCCAGCGCTCCGCAGTCGTTAAACAGCTCTGAGATTAGTTCACTGGTGCTGCGGCGTGTGTATGGGTTGGGGAAGGCCAGGATGGCTGTAATTCCTGTCACCACAATCACCTCCAACACTGGGTACTTCCCGAGCTGGGTGGTCTTGCGTCGCCGGCACCAGGCGATGTTGCCCCGGATGAACAGCGTCCCCCACAGGCCCCCGAAAACCCCCAAGAGGATGAAAGGCACCAGCTCGGCCATGTACCATGGTGTGTGGTACTCCACATAAAACAGCACCAGCCGGTTGTTCCCGAAAGGGTTGATGGAGCGCAGTGTGAAGGCGGCCACCAGGGCGGCGAAGAAGGAGCGCCACAGAGTTTTCAGAGGGAAGTAATAACTGACCTGAAGACGGAGCAAAAGACTATGCTCAGATGGGTTTTTGATAATGAATAGACAGTAATACATTGCATTCTTAGCAGAGTCTTTACACTCAACAAGCAACACCTGAATACTGTCTTAAAGATGAATAAAGATTTAACTAAATTTCTCCAGAATTAAATGACACTACATTCTTAACTCTAAATACAGTTAACGAAAGTGGTTTGAAGTGAAATGCTGCATTCTAGAGAAGCTTATCAGTGGTGGTGATGGGAACCAGATATTCAAGGTGTTTGATGCCCTAAAGCAGGCGTGTCAAGCTCCGGTCCTGGAGGGCCGGCGTCCAACACAGTTTAATGGTTCTCCTCCTCAAACACATTCACTAAACCTAACAATTAACTGGTGAGGTGAACCAGGTGTTTCTGAGCAGGGAAATCACCAAAATGTGCTGGACCACGAACCTCCAGGACTGGAGCTGCCTACCCCTGGTTTAGACTATTGGTCTTTAACAGTGTTTACAATAATTAAACCCTTGTATTCAACAAAAGTGAGAAAAATCCAGTTTTCCATGATATAGGAAAAATATCTTTAATATAATCTTAAAATCAAACTTCAGCCTTTTTAACCTTATTTGACTATGCATGCTATTTAAAGGACTAATTGGTTTTCTCATACACTTTTATCAAAATGTAATGACTTTTACTCAACTATAAAACTGTTTTCAGATTTTTTAATGACATCACTTTCTTCTTTTGTTCTTCTTTGCTGCTGTGACAATGCAAAGTTCCCACCTGTGGGACTAATAAAGGTCTTATCTTCATTCATTCATTCATTCATTCATTCATTCATTTTCTGTCACCACTTAATCCTTTCATCCATTTCATCACAGCCAGTGTTACTGAAACCTGTTGGAATAAGTTTTTATCAATATCCATATAGGTTTATGTCAGCTGTTATGAATGGCTTATGTAGGAGTCATGTAGCCGTATGAATGCTGCCTTGCGTTAAAGTGACTAATGGGCTCTTCCAAACCAACACAGAAGCAAAGAAAGAGTTTTATCTCAGCTTGCAACACTGTCAGCTGATAAATCAGGTGGACTGTAGGCTAATGTTCTACCATGGAGCTGCACGTTGAATGGAAAGTTATTGTAAAAGCACACATTAGGAGCATTTTTGTTTGTACTACACACTCTGCCTAAAATAACCCATGTCAGTCTCTCCTCATTACCATCCTCCCTCCCCAAGGCCTGCTATAATAATGGATGATGTAACGGGCAGGGAATGTAATATATGAAATAGCTGGAATATCTGCAGCGCTTGATAAAGACTGTGGAGTTTATTCCTCACCGTCCAGCCTTTCCTCAAATAGAACTTCGGCCACAGGAAATGCTGAGGCTGCCAGTGGCACCAGCCCAGCTGCTGTGAAATCACAAATTCCTCCAACTTTATCCTTACAAGATAGTAAAACTGCAACATTCAGCCCAACACACACACACACAATGTTAACAATGTTAACAAATATTTTGTTTCCCATTGAAGTCAGAATCAGAAATCTTTACTGATCATGGAGAATACTCCTTATGCTACGACCGCACAGACACAGACAGACAAGAACAATATAAAATATAAAGTCTAAATAAATCACTCCAGAAAGTACTCTTTACTGAATACAATATATACACAATACTGTGGTCACTGAGATATATAGATAGAGACATGGATAGATATATAGATAGAGACATAGATAGAGGGACAGCTAGCCAGACAGACAGACAGACACATACATACAGACAGAAAGACAGATGGATGGATGGAAGGATGGATGGATGGATGGATGGATGGATGGATCTTAGAGAATGTAAAGCCATTGCTATGTGTGTTAAGCATTTGTTTGTTCAACCAAATCTAAAATAAATATTAGAATAAATACCAATAAACAGAATGGTGTAATCTGAGGTGTCGGCTTAAATATTTCCAGACCTCTCCTCGAGGAAGCCCAGTTTTCACAAAAAATACCATCCAACACCTCGTCCAGCGGGTCAGCCCTCCAGGTCTTTAATCAGGGTCTGCTGGTGGAACTGAACAGATCCATTAGATGGCTGGAGTGTGTGATGTTGTACTGCAACCCTTCAGCGTGACAGAATTACAAGATGTTATGGCATAATCTGAAATCAACATGTCATAAAAGCATTATAATTATGAGATAGAATGTCTTGTAAGTAAGAGACAGTGTCATTATTACGAGACAGGATGTCATAAAGACGACACATGGACATAATTATTAGTGTTTTGTATCCTGTAATAAAACACTAATTGTTCAAATGACATGCTGCTCTTATGACATTTTTCACAATAATGAAATATTGCTGGTTATATAAAATGTTATTTTCACAATTACAACAAAACAAGGGTTAATTTTTTTTTTTTGCAGAAAATTTGCTTCAGTAGGAGTGCACTGAGCAGCCAGCGAACAAAAAACATTTATTTTAACCATGATATCAAAAAAAATATTTATATATATTTATATATATATGCCCTCCGGGCAACGGCCGAGACTTACATATAAAATTCCACAACCAACACACCTAATTTACTAATGAAGTGAATTTTACTGTATTTAGGTATTTTACTGTAACTACAGGTAATCCTGCGCTTTCATGAAGAAAGAGGTCTGGAAATGGTTGAGCGAACACTTTACCATACAGTACATAAAACCACTAGTTACTGTATTCAGTTTATTTGTATTTATTGTAATATTGTAAACTGCTGTTTGACTTCTGTGACCTTTAAACTTCAGGCCATGTTGTATTAAGAACTGGTATTTGACTTCTGTGTTTGTTTTCCTATCTTTATCATTCATTCTCTGACAGTCTGACAGTCTTTTCATAAATCACAGTAGGTCCATGTCACGGTTGTCCTTCATTTGGATGTTCTTGTATGTTCTCTTCCTCTAGGTTTAACTGTGCTTTAAACTCTTACCTTACACGCAACAAGCCATGTCTGTGCTTGAACCCTGTCGTGGTTCTGTCAAGTTCACTAATGAAAGGCCTCCTGACAGAAAGCCTTGGGTGTGTCCACTTCTGCTGCCCTGCCTCGGAATCTTTTGAACTGGGGGACCGGACCTCCAAGACTTCTGCAGAAACGAACGTGTCCAAGCAAGCAGCGATAAACATGAGCGCATAGATACGCTTTGCTCTGTTTATCTTATTAAAAAAACAATTAAGTCAGGAAGCAGCTTGGCAGGAGAAGCGTGTCCGGGCAATCTGGCCACGGTAGAGATGATGTCATAAAACTAACAACCAGCAACATGCCACCAGTGATGTAATTCAACATTGGATTCTTCTTACCTTCACAGAGGAACCGGCGTGTAACTTAACAGCAGTCAGTGGTGTAACAGTAATGAAATAACAGCACATAAAGCACTTAAGAACAGATTACATCATGGTTAAGGGGGCACTCGGGCCAAAGTGAACATTTTCACCATGATACATCTACTGGAAATATGCCTAAGTGCATCATACACTGGTCTGTAGAGTGAGATTTTCAGGTTTAAGGAACAGGAACCCCCCTCTTGATGATTTATACTGAAGATAAAAGGAGTACATGAAAAACTACAACTGTTTGAAGCTAAATATCAAGCCTGTATTCATTACCCTCCATATTAACCCTGCGGAACACGAGCGGCATGCCTGCAGTACAACAAATGGTAAATCGTCATCATATGGCAAAAGAACACCTTATATGGAAGTTCCCCCGGTTTATGTTGATACTCAGGGTGTCAGATGTCATGCTGAGCTTTGTTTGGCGTTCCTTTGTCAAGTTATTGTAATAAAAAAAAACGTAATAATGACCACTATTGGGGTTTTTAAAAATGGCGTCATGTGCAAATGCCCATAAAGAGCAAAAATGTCCAAATTTCTTTCATTTTAGGTCTTAGAAACAAACAGAAAAAACACAAGATCTTTGAACCCAGGAGAAGTTTCAGGATAGGCTCCGCCCACAAGAGGGTGGGGAAAATCTGCAGAGGGAGGGGCTCCGGAGAGCGGCCAAGTGGCGGCGGGCCGAGAGAAATAGCAGGAAACGGCGAGAGTGTAGGAGAACAAACACCGGTTCTAGACTGTTTTACACTGTTTGTATTTATTGAAATCAGAGTTTACTGATACACTCTGAGTTCTGAGGGTAAACACCGGTTCTAGACTGTTTTACACCGTTTTTATTTACTGAAATCAGAGTTTACTGATACACTCTGAGTTCTGAAGGTAAACACCGGTTCTAGACAGTTTTACACCGTTTATATTTATTGAAATCAGAGTTTACTGAGACACTCTGAGTTCTGAGGGTTGAACAGTCGGGTTCAGGGAGCTGAGAGGTGAGAATCTCTTCAAGTTTGAAAACAGCTATGATTTAGAACATATAGTCGCAGAAACTCTTGGCAAGTCTCTCATTTCCAGTGTGAGAAATAAGTCACACGCCTTTGCCCCAGCCTCCAAAACACATAATCATAACTATAGATTATTGGTCGGTTGTTTTTCTGTGTGAATGGGACCTAGGGGGTGCACTTCTCTGCTCTGTCCCTTTGTTCCAGTAATAGGACTGTCTAGAAAGAAATGTGTTCCCTCGTTTTAATGGTATCTCTCACACTGTGTGGCAAGTCTCTCAATGTGCCTATTGTCTCAGATAGCCTATTGAATATATGACTTTTTTTTTTTCTCCCTCAAAGTAAGAAAGGCCACAAGACAGGCAATTTTCTCCTTTTGGGGCTCTTCAAGCAGTCAGGTTTGGTCACAGAAAAGAATTAGGCCAGCGTTATTCAACCCTAGAGCTCGTTGATCCCCCAGACAGAGAACGTTCTTGCTCTGTTCCTCACCTCAGCCTGGTCAGAAACTTCCTGCTCAAGTCTGTTACAGAGTACAGAACGTACTTAGTAAATGTTTCAATCTCAATTTCGCTCGATTTGATTCCTGTAGTACCTTTTGCAACTGCTTATGTTACAAAGGAATTTCACAGGATCAGGGTCTGAGCCCCCGGTGAGCCAGCCAAAGGTGACCGGTCAGGAAAAATTCCCTAAAAGGCGGAGGCAGAAACCTCGGGAGGAACCATAAGACCATAAGAGTGTAGAATTGGTCCCAACCAATATCCAGTGACCACTGAATTGTCCCAGGCAACAGAATCAGAAAACTTTCTTAATCTTGGAGAAAATTGTTTATGTTACTACTGCCCAGACACACAGTAACAAGATCAATATAAATATAGTCTGAATAAATCCAATAAAAAACTGTACAGAAAATACTCAGTATGACAGACACTATACTACAAAAACAAAAACTCTGTATAAATACTATAGATGAGTAACTTACAGTTCAGTGGATTACTAGTAACACTAATAGTGGTTTGGAGTCTGTTATTGCTGTAATAGAGATCAGTAGTGGATCAGTAATATTGATATAAGTAGTGATATTTCACACGGTCAGACTGTTACAAATAAGATACTGCACATAATAAAATTATTTAGCAATTACTTGTAAACAAAAAGTTGAAATAAAACCGCTGTTTTCTGTCGGTCTTTGGAACACAAACGATTAACAGCTCTGTTTCTCCCAACCCAGTATCGTTACAGGACTGGCTGCGCCGTTTCTTGCTGGCGTGTGATTGGCCGAAGCTCTGTCTGACTTTAAGAAGCACTAAAGCTCAGTCCAGTGTTTGTGTGGACGTAGGAGAGAAAGACGACGAGTTTATACCAACAGTTCTGTTCTCGAAAATACAGAACACGTCACGTTTGGTGCTGGTTTGGTAAGAGACTAGTGTTACTCAAAAAGTAACAAGACAGCCCTTCCTTGTATTTAGGTTAAAAGTATTTTTTATGTGTAGATAAAAATACATTCATTGGCTTGAAAAGGCAACAGTACCGGTTTTCAAATGAGTTTCAGTCGGATGAAAATTGTGTTTATGGTACTTAGTTATTGGTTACTTGGACAACAGTTCCAGCCCGTAAGTCCCTGTATGGTCTTAGTGTGGAGACTTAGTGTAGGGTCTATAGTAGCAGGAGTAGATCAGTGTCTGTCTCACCTTCTTCTGCCGGAGTCTGAGTGAAGAGCAGTTTGGTTAGAAGGTGGGCAGCACATGCGGGTGGTCCACGGTGAGCAGGTCTGGAGGACAGAGTCTCTGGTTCACAACAGTAGAAATAACCGTTTCTGTTGGAGTCTATGTGAGTAGCAATAGCTTTAATTGGGGCTCTTGGCTTTTTGAGGGGTTCTATTAAGGACAGACTTTGTGTTTCTGGTCAAATAAATGAACCCCCTACAACACAAGCAGCATGGATCCGTGCCGGAAGCGTAACAAATTCTAAATCATCGTCAAACATCTCCTTATATGGAAGTTCCGCCGGTGTGTGTCGGTGCTCGAGGTGTCAGACGTCATGCTGGGCTTCATTTGGTGTTCCTGTGTCACGTAGAACCAAAGTTACTGTAATTTAAAAACATGTAATAATAATAATAATAAATACTACTGGGGTTTTAAAAATGGCGTCAGACACAAATAAACATAAAGAACAAAAATGTTTTATTTTAGGTTTTAGAAACAAATGCAAAGAAAACACAAGATCTCTGAACCCGGAGAACTTTCAAGATAGTCTCCGCCCACAAGTGGGAGGGGGAAACCTGCAGAGGGAGGGGTTCCGGAGAGAGGCCGAGCGGCGGCGCGTCGAGAGAAAGAGCAGCAAACGATGAGAGTGTAGGAGAACAAACGCCGGTTCTAGACTGTTTTACACTGTTTATATTTACTGAAATCAGAGTTTACTGATACACTCTGAGTTCTGAG
>JBBJLS010000039.1:1519921-1536595 GCA_037577275.1 Bryconaethiops microstoma | reverse complement strand
TTTCAATATTAATCTACAATGTAGAAAATAATAAAAACAAAGAAAAAACACTGAATGAGAAGGTGTGTCCAAACTTTCGGCTGGTAGTGTATCACAGCCTATTTAATTTAAGTTGACCTCAAGAAAATACATAAAAACAAGAAAAATCAATCATATGGAGCCTTTAAAAATTGTTCTACTTCATCATCCATTTAATGGTGTCACTGGGATAGAAGCACACTCCATGAAGTTTCCAAATGCAGTTTATTGTTTAGTGTGTTTGCCGTTCCCATTTGCATTAACAGAGAGAGGACAGTGTTGGGAGGTTAAACAAAGTTCTTCTGAATTTCAGCGTAGAACAGAATAGTGATTGGCCTCACCCAGTCAGTCTCTCTAGAATTTATGACGAAATTACAGATATTCCAAGAAGATCTGAGAAATTCTGGGATTTTTCTTTATTAAAGAGAGCCAGGTCACACTCTTATCTCCTCTATGCAGTCTGTAGTTGAGAAAGGTCGCCTTTTCAGGTTCATTGCATTGTCTCAGCTCAATAAGGTCAAGGCTTCAGAGATATATATAAATATATTAGCTGCAAAGAGTTCCAATGCTACAATATAATGCCAGGCCATAGAACATCTTCATTTATGAACAGGATAATACACTTGTTATGAAACAATATATTCTGAATGGACACTACAGTATACTAAAAGTGTGTTGAAATGAAGCCTAATCACTCCATTTAAGTCATTCTCGCTCTAAAAAATAAATTAAAAGAAAACAAATGTCTTTTGAGAAGAGAAGTGGTAAAATAGCACAAATCCCTCAAATAAGCCATTCACAGATCCGTTCAGAGATGATTGTGTTGCTGAGATTATCGTAAAATGCTGACATAGAAGAGTAAAATGTAATACTAACCAGACCTGAGACGAGATTTCAGATGTAAGAGCGCTTGAAATATCTGAGCTAAAGGGGAATTTCACAGATTTTTTCAAAATTTCTGCATAAATCACTCAGTGAGGATACAAAGCCATTCAAAGTGTTTGGACAGAGTGTATAAAAATGCACTAGTTTGTTTACATTGCTGGTGACAGGAACCAGAGGTTGAGATGTCTACAAAACAAATGGAACCATTTTAGTTGAGTGGTAAAGTAGATTACATATTAACATTGGTCTTGTGTGGATTATGTATGTAATGTTGATTGTGGTAAAATAGTGTTAAATTTGTGTCGAATTTTGTCTAGCTTTCTGCCATATATATACACATATGTAGGTATGTATATATTTCCAAGCCACAAATATCTAAAAACGATCATAAAAGTGTAATAAAAAAATCACGTTTCGGTTTCAGGGTACAAATTTCTTACAATTTTGTATAACAACTTGGTGAAACAGCTTTCAGAGTAAAGTGTCTATTAGTCATACATGAATACGCCTCAGCACACAGTGTGAACAGCACGATATTGTTCTCTGCTTATAACCCATTCATCTGAGTGAGGCAGCGAGCAGCCAGGAGGAGCAGTGAGTGGGTATGGTATCTTGTTCAAGGATACCTCAGTGGTGCAGTGGCCACCAGCTGCACACCAGGCATTAATATTTTGGACTTCTGGTTCCTATCAACACCAATGTAAACAATAGTAAAGTTCCTCAGGAGCCTATAATTTTCCATTAATTCATGCTGAATGACATTCTTTACACTTTTACCATTTCATTATGCAGAAATGTTTTCAAATTGGTGAATCTCTGTTTAAATGAGAACAAATGTAACCAAAACGTAACAGCACGAAGCAGTCCATCAGTCCCTCCTGTGTTATGAATGAGTCATAAATATCCTCCGAAAGTGTTCAACAACTCGACCTCTTCTGAGGTCCATCAAGAGCAAGTTATGACTATTCATCATCTCTGGAAGGCCAAGAAAACCACCGCAGTGCCATGGATCAGGGCCCGAGGATCTGGACGAAATTCCATATTGCAATCATATTGCTACATATTGCTATTATGATCCTTAAAATATACAAAAAATTTGGTCTGAATTATTTTTGAGCAAAATTGTCCACGTTTGCTGGATCATGTAAAAGCCTCAATTCATCCCACAGAAATGCCTCCAGAGCGTCTGAGGTTGGGCAGGATGCTCACAGCACATCATAACACAATAAGTGGTCGGTTAGAGGGCACGGATGCGGTCGTATCGGTATCGCCAGCCCAATAACGTGATGAAAACAAACAAAAAATATATATATCGTACAGCCCTGCCAGCGAGTCCCAATTGTGTTTACAGTGAAGATCTCCTGGCTCAGCAGCGCAGTCTCTGCTCCAGAGGCAGGCTGTCTCTCAGACATTTGAGCTGCTCCTCTCCCAGTTTAATCCTATCTTCCAGTTTGCGCTGTTCAATGATGAGAGCTGACTTCATCTTAACGAAGTGCCGGTAGTCTGCCAGGCGCTCTTCGCTCAGGCAGCTGGCCAAAATGTCGTAAACCAGACGCTCCCTTCGGTCCAGGTTCTCCTTCAGTTCTTTGGCGTCTTCGTGTTGGCGAATCAGCAGCTTCCGTTTCTCCATTAAGGTGTGCTGCATGGGAAAGACACACGGATGCTCAGTAAGAACAAACGACTCGCCACACCCTAACGAAAATCCAAATCAGAATCAGAAAACTTTAATGACCCTGGAGGAAATAACTTATGCGACGACTGCACAGACACACGGAGACACAAAGACAAGAACAATATAAAATACATAGTCAAAATAAAACTCTCCAGAAAGTGAAGTGACCATTCTGACATATGTGAACACACCACTGCACACAGTGTGAACAGCACAAAATTCTTCCTCTGCATTTAACACAGCGCCCAGAGAGCAGTGTGTAGGGACGGTACCTTGCTCAAGTGTTTCTCAGTGGTGCCAATAGCAGTGCTGGCATTCAAACCCAATACTTTAAAAAGCTTAGCACTAAATGCACTGTGCGATATACACAAAATGCTGTGGTCAGTAAGAGAGGAGGATATAAATACTATAGATAAATAAAACATTTGGGTTCAGAGTAAAACTGTGTAATAGTGATTTTTCTCCTTCAACCCTTCATCACTCGGAAGCTTTTCCTCTCACATCTTACCTTCTCTTCAGCGGAGGCACCCTCCTCCAGGTTGTTGAGGGCGTTCTCCACACGTGCCAGCCTGCCTGACAGGGACAGCAGCAGACTGACCACTTTATCCAGATCCCCAACAAACATGCGGAACTTGTCCAACTCATTGGGTTTGCAGATGGCCTGTACCGTGGCCTCCACCTCCTCGCCCAGTGCGTTGTTGTCCTGCATGTCCTCCTGAAGGCTCTCTCTGGCCTCACGCAACACCTGTAGCTTCTTGCTCAGGCTGTCGATCAGCTCTTGCTGTAGCGACACAAAGAAAGGGATTCTGATGTACATGGGCGAGTTTTACAAATTTCTGAACTGATTAATTACGCAGTGGTCCGCTACCAACAACTCACTGTGCCACATTTTATATATATATATATATATATATATTATAAGCTGGAGTTATATGTTATATATTTATATAACTACAGCTCCGGAAAAGAGATCACTGCAATTTATTTTTAAATCAGCATCTCTATGAGTATGACAACCGTTCCATGCCAGTGTCATTCTGCTTTATGAGGTACTGATTAGTGATCACCTGAATCACATCTTATTTAATGAGGAAAAGTATAAAAAACAGTGCTGTAATCAACACTCTCCTCTCACAAAGTGACCAGTTGCATGGTAATTATTTTGTTTGAGTGAACAAGAGATTTGTTTTCTTTGAATTATTCAAGTTCTGTAAACACTGCATCATTTCTCTAATTTTGATGTTTTGTCATTTCCTTTAAAACTATGCTTTAATGAACAAAATTTTATTTGGAGAATAGGTGAAATATTGTCAGTAGTTCTTAAAAACGAAGGCAAAGTTCAATACTTGCACCTGTAAAAGATAAAACCTGAGAAATGGAACATTTTTGCAGTGGTCTCTTTTTTTTTTTTCTTCAATAACTGCACAAAATGAAATGTAAAGAATAGTTATACAGCTTTGCTTATCAAAAAGTGAGTGTGTGTTTCTTTTTTGCTCGTGTCCTACACGGTGCTCGCTCCATCCGTCAATGCGTCAAGTAATTCCCTGCAGCCTGAGTTTAGTGTGGTTTCATTATGGATTGACTGTAAAAAAAATAATTATAAATATAAAACATAAACATAAGTGTAAAGATCTCTGCATATAACCTGTAATCTTGAATCAACATTAACTTGCAATCTTGGTCAGTGTTGGTTAGATCACGTCATTTCTGAACATTCCAAAACACATCGATATGATGGAATGCTTCACTGGAAAGTCGTCAGTGGCACACCGGTATGATGCTCCGCTCTGAAGGGTTAAAGGAATCCTCTTAACTAGAGGTGCACTAGAGGTCAGTATTCATACAATGCCAGGCCAAGTGGAGTTATCCCAGTTTCTGCTTGTTTATGTACAGGGCTCTGCATGCATGAAAAAATTTAGCTTCAGCCACTATGAAACACAATATACTTTAATTGTGCTTAACTCTACCTTAATTAACCCCTGAAAATACACCAAACCCTTTAATTTGAATTAAGTGAATGTTAATTTGTGAATCCGATGACTTAAGGCATGAGTGTGAAACCCCTTAATCTTAAATTTAAGGTGTTAATTCAGAAGGTTCTATTATTTAAGGGCAAATTTGAAAAAGTAAGGGGGGTTTTACCCCTTAAACAGCCTTAATCTGTGCACTTTCCCCCTTAATTTTCCTTCATTTTCTGTATGGGAAAATAAGGTCATTTTAAGGGGTAAAATTAAAATGTTTGGTTTCGTAGTGAGCATGGGTCCAAATTTCCTTTATCAGTGATTCCCAGCTTCATTGCTAATTACTTGAGATGGTAAACTTTTCTTCAGTTCAGTTTTTTCATTAAAAAAAAAACAAAAACAAAACATGCCTAGCATTGGATTTCTGATTCAGGCTCTTATTTTTAAACTTCTGCATTCTTCCCCTCAGTTTATAGTAAATGGTGACGGGATCTCTCAGATCATTGAGAGCAGGATCACTTGTCACTACAAATCGTTTTCTGCTCAGTAGTACACTGTTGCTAAACACAGAATAAGAATATTTACGTGGTCTCAGTGAAAACTCATCGAGTTGACAATTAACGTAGGAGGCAACTGATGCTACACACAGGTGCCTGAGGGGGTGGAGCAAGAAACAAAAGAGAGAAGAAGCCTCAGAGACTGTGCCCTTCCAGCCAGCGGGCACTGATGAAATACCGTGACTTCTACAGAAACATGCAGTCACTGATGGTTCCTGACCAGTGAAAGTGTTTGTTGCTGGAGAGCGTATGGCCAGAAGGTTTGCTGGTGTTTCGTACTGGGCCCATCAGCTCGGGCTGAGTTCTGCAGAGTGTTTTTGTAACAGAGATTAAATGAAAGCATGGCTGAAGTTTTACTGAGAGGATGAGGATGGCTTAGGTTAGGTCTCTGGGGAAAAAGTTCTCTTTTTGGTATGGATAGGTATGAGATGGGTGGTATGATGTTGTTTATCATTATTGTAATATATTATGTCACAATATGCTCTTTTCTGAGTATATTGATTATAACGTCAGCACTAAAAGCACTCTGTTCACCCGCATTAAAGACACTATTATTAGTCCTGTTTAACCCTTAGAGTGTATCAGTAAACTCTGATTTCAGTAAATACAACTGGGGTAAAACAGTCTAGAACTGGTGTTTACCCTCAGAACTTTTCCACTGACACAAGGAACCAAAGGTTTTTCCATTACAAGTAAAGCGAGCTGTACCAGAGCCGAACCCGTGCTGCTTGACGGCAGGGCCAAAAGTGGATCGCAGCTAAGCCACATGCGTCACTTCTTTTTTATTGATTGAAAACAGACCATTGTTTTTTACTGTCTCTGCAAAAAAACTCAACAATGAAGATACAAACTAACAACTTGGAAGCGGATGAAGTACAAGCACGACTGTCTGTTTGGACTGAAGATAAATTTCAGTGGCAGTTTTCTGACACTAACTAATTTATCTTTAACTCTGTGAGAAATGCGAATATGAGCCAGGACATCACTAACAAGTTTCTGGGTTAGGTTTTCATCACACGGATAAAGAATGCACGGATAAAATTAAAAACTCAAACAAGACTATAAATAATAAAAGACCACAACATCGAAAGCAGTTGACAGAAAAAAAACATTCCGCTGGTTCGACTCCATGGACGCGGTTTTGGGACGATGATTGGCCACAGTTCCTTTATACCTATGGAAAAGTGCCTTTAGTTAGTTTTGTCTTATTGTCCTTAGGTTGTATTATGCAATTTACCTTTTGGATTTTCCAGTGCTCCAGTACTTCAATTTTCATGACATTTTCTCAATCTACTGTGGACTGAGGTTTACAAAAACACGACAATTTTTTTGAAAATGGAGAGGAAAAATGTGGACGAGGCCTGAGAGGAACAACAAAGCCAGACATCTGACTATAAGCAGCCATTTCAGACGTTGAGTTAATTAATTGTGAACAACGGCTCTTTAATTTTTGTTAGACGTGAGGACTTTAATTATCTCATGACCTGGATTCGTTACCTAGCACACCTTGACAGTGACCTTGCCTGACAGTGTGTGTGTGTGCGCGCAGGAGTGTGTGTGTGTGTGTGTGTGTGTGTGTGTGTGTATGTATCTGTTATCACAGCTCTGTGTGAGTGGTGGCTGAAAACAGGCACGAACCTCAGCCACCTCCTATAGGTCTCTTAATTAGCAAAGCGCTTACTCTTCAGCGCCCCACCATGCTCAACCAACAGCAACGTTCGCTTGTTTTCCTGGCCACCCAGACACCCAGGATGCTCTTACAGTACAATGGAAAACTGGATAAAGATATTGTTTATGCTTGTTGTGTTTATGTGAAGTGTCCATTTGTCATACGTGAACACACCACAGCACAGTGTGAACAGCAAGAAACTCTTTCTCTTAACCTATTTAACCCATTCACCAAGTGAAGCAGCAGGCAGCCAGGATCTCGGCGCCTGGGGACAGTACCTTGCTCAAGGGAACCTCAGAGATGCCACTAGCAGTCCTGGGGCAGCTCTACCAGCTGCCCCATAATAGTCATCATTTACCCTTTTTGTTATATAATAGTTTCTTCTGCACAAATGTAGCACGACTGGTTCACCTCCGACTGTTCATATACTGTCAAATCTCAGTGACTACTTTTATGCCATCTTTTCTTTCTGAAAGTCCAGGAAGTGCTGCTGACATGCTGTGGTACAGCACGTGGTGTTTCTGTGTGACAAAAAGTATTTCAGCATGTGAGGTCTCAGTGTGGGAGCCGCTGTAGGGATAGAATCTTTCAAATCTTTCAAATACAACACAAGATTTATTGTTAATTGTACTGAAATGAATTGTACTGTATTATTGTATTATTAACGTGGTAGAAAAATCTGAACAGGTGTGTACACAGAGACCCCAGGGGCTTATACAGACAGTATAAGTGCTTATACGTCGGGGTGTAAATGTTTCAGTGTGGCCTTGGCGAAGCTTCAGTTCCAGCATGGAATAATACAACACTAGGCAGCTGGTGGCCTACTGGTTAGGGAGCTGCTCCTGCAATCAGAAGGTTGTGGGTTTGAACCCCAAGACTGCTAGTGGCACCACTGAGGTACCCTTGAGTAAGGTACCGTCCCCATACCGTTCACTTGGGTGAATAGGTTAAATGGGTTAATGGGTTAAATGCAGAAGAAGAATTTCGTGTTCACACTGTGGGCTGCGATGTGTTCAGGAATGATAAAATGGTCGCTTCGCTTCACTTGGCATCAGCATTGAGGTTAAAACTTTAGTATCGTGACAGTCCTACCTCCAACACCAGCCTACCCACTACTCTCAGTGCCCAGGCCCAGAAGAGCCGTTACCTTGGCAACCTGAGCAGCCCATTCAGCCGCTACCGAGCGGTTCATCATGACACACTCTCAAAGATCATTGGGGGGGGGATGAGTAGAATTACATGTAATTAGGGCTTGACTGACAAATCCATTGCTCTTGCTGTAACTAATGCCACTCGAGAGTTTGGGAGAGTGGTGATGCATTAAAGGACTTGAATCGGCAGCACCTTTTTTAGATGAGTGGTGTCAATAGAAAGCCGTGTGCTCTACGGCTTACGGCCGGGTGTCACTCTTCCATAGGCAGGATAATGGGACATGATGATGAATGGCATTCTGAAACGGTCCTAACAGCCATTTAGGTTTGATCATGGCTTCAATTAGGACTGTTGATTTTGAGGGGGAAAAATGGGAAGATATTTTTAGGCTTGCAGACAATGACACTTGATCTTGTTTTCTGACTTCTGCTGTGAACCTCGTGACAAGCACTAGGTTTTCTTTTTTAGTTTCTATGGCTTGCTACTAATCACCCCGGCCTCCATTCATCATGAGACCTCAGCACGGATGTGTTTTGATTAAAATGAGAGACTTGAGTCACAAGCAGGTTTGTGGTATCAGGTCTGAAAATGACGCCAAGAAAACGTTGCATGTAACGTTGTTTTGACGCCACCCGAATGCGCAGCCGACCGAGCACCGGTGCTGAACGCCCTTGTGGCGTCGATTTGCTCCAATGAGTAGAAAACTGCTCAACTGGCACAAAAAAAAAAACCGCCAGAAAAATGTCTGATTCAGAAAAATGCCTTTGTGGTGTATATTCTGTATTTCTTTGTATTTTCTGTACATAAGATCTAGACTGTATATCATATTGCATTGTTCATTTGTATGCTCATATACATATATATATATATATATATATATATATATACATATACATATATATATATATACATATACATTATATATATATATATATATATAAACATAATATGTTCAAATAAGAAAGTTTTTAAAACAGGACAGGGACAACACAAATTGCGAGTGTGCAATAACAGTAAAATGAAATGGTATTTAAAAAATAAAAAAAACAGGATTCAAGTTATGGTGGGGAGACTGTTGACATACAGTTGTAGTAGGTGCAAGTTTGGCATGAGGTAGACTATGTTTCGGTAAATGTACAAATATACGATAAATGAGTGTTTCGTGTTGAGTTTAACAGTCCTTCATGAAGTAAATAACCAAACTGCTGCAAAACTAACCAAAGATCTTTATCATGTTTATTATCTTTTAAATTCAAAACATAGACAAACTTAGATTTCAAATAAATACGAGTCTGTAACCAAACACAAATGTCTTCAACATACCGCTGTGCCAGTATGGTGTGATTTAATGCATGAGAATCAATAAAAATTAACTTTTAGCCAATTAACTTTTAGCTCAGTTTATTAATACTGCAGTTGATGTTTAATTGATATTTAGTTTAATTAACTGGGGAGGCCGAGAATCATGGTTTAATTGTAATTTCACATTAGGTAACAATCGATATCTGCAGTAAAGATCCCTGATCAGAGGGTTTTTAAACCAATAAGCGACACGTGGGAGATGTTTTTAGATGTGAAATAATGAGTTCTGGGAAAGGGAGGAGGGCTAAATGTGGAGTTGTGTAACATGTTTGTTTCATGCCTCCATCACAGCTCTGGCTCACATATTCCACCACCCACTCACTTCTGCCGCCTGATTGGTTAATGAGTTAAGGCACTTTTTGCGCACAACAAGAACGGCTTCCCCTCCCACACTACAATTAGGACTTGAAGAGACAACCACCATCAACCCATCTGTCATCACTCTTCAAGGAACTCGGACATGTACGAGCTCGCCAGCATCACACTTTCATTTTCCCAGGATCCTCAGGGACTAGATTCATTAGACTAGATTGGATTCAACTCTATTGTCAAGTACAGGTACCACAAAATACGGTTTTGCATCTAACCAGAAGTACAAATAGTAGAATAAAGTGCAGAGTAGAACAAGGTGCAGGAAGCAATGTATACAGAATATACAAAGTTAAAGATGCAGGATGTAATATATACAGAATGAAAGTTTAAACGTGTAAAACATTATATTATAAGTGATATTATAATATGTATATATGATATGTGATATACACAGTATATGTATTATATAATACAATGGTGTACTGATTATAGTACTTTTGAATATTTGCAATTGTATACTTGTGGATGCGGGTCTAACAATAAAAAAAGAGCGTTTTTAGTGTGGTATATTACATTACTGCTACAAAGAGGAACATAAAGCATATTCACATTTAACCTTAAACATTAAAAAAAATGTTTTTATTAATCCTGGGCAAGGATTAACATTTTTAATCGCAATTAATCATGGTTTTCTGCGATTAATCACACTGTTATATGCAAAATTAAATCATTAATTTAAAAGTAGTGTATTGCACACTTTTATTTTTAAAGTACCGCTATATGAAAAAAAGTGCAATAACATTTAGTTTGCAAACACTTAAAAAAAAAAAAAATTCTCTTTTTAACAGCAGTGTCCCCTTTAACACAGTTACACAGTTATAGTTCAAATATTTCTTACAAATCTCAACTTCTATATCTCAATTAAATCTCTTATAAATCTCAATTAACATGATTTAAATTAAATCAAATATAAAACCAGATCTATTTGCCACTTCATGAAGGTCATTCATGTTTTATCTAGTTTGTTGTAGAAAAACAAGTTACCCTCAGAGTCCAGAGCGTTATAGTAGCTGCAGAGAGGGGCCGACTCCATATTAAACTCTATGTATCTGAATGCAATGTCATTAAAGTGCCTTTTGGTGTAATGGTGTAATATTATATGGACAAAAATAATGGGACGTCTGACCCACGTGAAAACCAGCCGACATGTATAACGCTGCATGTTGCGTGTACTTACGGGCATAAAAAGCAACAAACTTACAAAACAAAAGGACTTTTAAATTGACGTTAAGTAAATAATGCGTTAATGCTATAATACCGCGTTAACATGCCCAGCCTTAGTTTTTATATACATAATGTGTGCGAGTATACGCACTGCCCAAGTCAATTAAACCTCGCTCTGTCCATTTAGGAACCGTAAGTGATTGTAAAGGGCAGGTTTTACACGTGATCACCACAAACCAGTACCAGTACTAGTAGGAGGAGACGATACCTCTGGGCCATTCAGGTTGCTCGCGTAGTCAGACCCACCAGGGCAGCACATCCATTCATGCCATTGCAAGAAGGTATGCTGTGTCAACACATCACAGTCTCAAGAGCAAGGAGGAGATACCAGGAGATGAGTCTCTACATGAGGAGAGCTAGGCACCAACCCTGCAGCAGGAGCAGTATTTGCTTCTTTTTGTGAGATGGACCAAGAGAAGCACTGCAATAGACCTACAAATGATCTCCAGTGGGCCACTCATGTGCATGTTTCTGACCAAAGGGTCAATATCAGACTCCATGAGGGTGGAATGAGGGTCCACTGTCCTCTGGTAGATCCTGTGCTCACTGACTGTCCCCAACCACCAGGCCACAGACCGAGTCATTTGGTACCAGGCCGCACACAAAGATAGAATAAAACTTTTAATCGATTATCAGAGTCTGAAAGATCTTGTCTTTCAGATGTTATCTTTTTTTCGTCTCGATACGGTACAGCAAAAATTTAGCCCACGAGCTAGCAAAAATGAGTAAAAGACAAACGTCTTTGGGGAGCTTCTTCGTATTTTTACACACTTTGTTTTTAGTTGTATCTATACTGGTCTGTGAAAATATTGTTTTACATGAAAGTAGTCCATGGCACCTAAAAACCTTGGGGACCGCTGTGCTAGAGAACACCAGAATCATGAAAGAGTCTGGACATGCCATGGCAAACGTTATGCTGCCTGCAACATCATCCAGCATAATTGATTTTGCGGTGTGTCAGTGATGGTCTGGGGAGGCATATGGTTGCTGGTGAAGTGGGCCCTGAGTTTCTCCTGGTGCAGGGCAATGGCTGGCCTGAGGCCAGTGTGTAGGCCATTCCTGGATGACGAAGGCTCTGATGCCATTGACTGGCTCCCACGTTCCCCAGACCTGAATGTACACGAGAACCCCTGGGACAGTGTGTACATCCAATGCTGCTAAGTAGCGCCACAGACTTTCCAGGAGCTCATTCCTCACCTAATCCAGGTCTGTGAGGAGAACCCCCAGAACACCATTCACCGTCTCATCAGGTGAATACAGGCACATGGGGGCCATACACACTGCTGAGCTGCATTAGGAGTTGTCGTGATGAAATTCACTCAAGATGGATCAGTGTCTGATTTCAGTTTGTCACTTTTCAGTGTGAATTTTAATTTAAGTGAGCCTTAATTTTCTTAGCAGTATATGTCTCTCTCTCTCGCATACATATACACACACACACACACATTATATATATATATATTATTCAATTTCTGTAAACACTACATTATTTCTCTTATTTTGATGTTTTGTCATTTCCTTCAAATTGAAGATTTAAAGAACAATATTCTTATTTGGAAATTAGGATAAATATTGTCAACAGTTCTTAAAAACTCAGGCAATACTTGCAGCTACAAAAGATAAATCCTGAAAAACTGAATATTTTGCTCTCATTTTTTTCCGGAGCTATATGTATGTATGTGTGTGTGTGTGTGTGTGTGTGTGTGTGTGTATATACACACATACATACTCACACACGCACACACACTACCCACCTATACTCTCAACATGAAATGCATTTACAATTTAACTGCATCTGCAGGTGTGTTTTTCAGTAATTAGTCTTAAGACTTCTTATTTAGAGCTACCATGAAATGTATTTTTTCGATACACGCTTTTTACTCTACCATGTATTAAGTCCCTTTGCAGACACCACATCACGTCACACTAACTTTCCCAATAGACACATAAGGACACTCACTCAACCGTTCTCTCTCCCATTCATTGCATTGCTCTTCACCAGAAAAATAGATTTTTTAAACAATCAATAGTTGGCCCCTGATTACCCAATCATAAACTTAAAAGCAAGCGCAGTTAAGGGGATATTAACGGGCGTTTTGACATTGGAACCATCCTCATATTTCAAATACTGTAGGAGGGGAGAAGTGACCTCAAAATTCAACTATACTTAGAATAATAATCAGATAAGAAAGAACTTTATTTATCCAGAGGGAATTTTTTTGTCATGAACATGCTCAGTGCAACAAGAGGAATAAAGATAAGACAATAAACAGTTTTAAAAAGACAATAACAGCAGTGAGAGTGCAAACTGAATAACAATAACAGAAATAATATAATAACAGATTAGTAGTGCGAGTGGTTGTGCCATACAAATATGATGAATGCAATAAACTAAAACTTAAGAAGTTTGCTGATGCAGTGACACTAATTAATTGTGGTCAGATGTGATCAAATAATTACAGAATTATGACATTATCAAGACAGGTCTGATCTAAGCTATGCATGCATTAGAGGTGAGGATTTATGCATGTAGTTTGCTTAACTGTTGTCACAAGCCTGCATTAGTGAGCTGCATTAGCCTTGTAGATTCAATGCAAAACCAAAGAGGCAAATTTACTGACTGATCGACTACATTTGGGGAAACTGTATACGTTTATTTTCCTGTTAAACTTTAAAGCTGAGTAAAATGCTGTGGTGCTGTTTTCAGTGCGTCATGCTCCGTGCCATCCAGGCAGAAGCGAGCGAGAGGAGATGAATGCAGGTGGATCAGATCAAAGGGAGCAGGCAGGGTGACAGAGAGGCGAGGAGCTTCTGGCAGAGGATGTTGGAGCGGAGGCTGGAGGGGGTGGTGGGGGTGGTGAGGGTGTTAGGTGAGATTCATTAGCCTGGTGCTCATCAGAGAGTAAAGGGGGTTTTAGAGAAAGAGCGTGACAGCCAGCCAACCAGACCATCTTTACTTTAGTCTAAACAGCACCTGAGCCAGACCCAAACAGATGGCCTTTCCAGCGATGCTGTCACAAGAGTTTCCATGTTTAAGACTACACTTAATGGCCATATTGTGTAAACTTAGTAGTAGGCCAGGGAGTGATTCTAAGGCTCTTAACTTATTAGTGCATAAACAAATCAGCTGTTCCTATCTTTTACTCTACACCTTTCTTTTAACGCTATGATCTGATCTCCACAAAGCACACTGGCCCTCAGCACCACACCTGTGCAAAAACACTGTTACAACAATAAGAGTGTTCGGACAAGACTCCTAACGTTACATTCACCTACACCATGTAACGTGATTAGACTGTAAGTTGTATACTGTTATACTGTGTTCACTTTTATACTGTGTATACTGGTTATGCTGTTTATACTGCCATACTGTTTGAGCAATTATATAAGAATGTACAAACCTTTAAGAATATATACTCAAGCTGCTATTGTCAGTGATTTTATACCGTTATACTGTTTATACTGGTTACACTGTCTATACTGTCTCTACTGTCTATACTGGCCATATTGTCTATTCTGGTTATACGGTTCGCACAATCCCTTAATACAATGCATATTTTTTTCAATCATTGCACATTTTACTTTACTTTATTTGTATACAATACACAGAGAACTGTCCACACACTCAGGACAGGTTAAATCTCACCATCACCCGATTTTATTTTATTCTTATTTGCACTGTTTTGTTTATGTCACAATGTCTTATGTCTGTTGCACTATATGTACACTGTGGAACTTGAACTTCACCATTTCCTCTCTCTGAGATGAAACAATAAAGTTCATTTTGACTTCTGACTTTGAAGTCTCTCTGGATACAAGAGTCTTCCAAATTCAATCATTTTAAATATAACATCATTGAACAAAGGAAAACATTCTTACAATTACTTCAACCCACATGCTACCTTTTAGAGGCAAGCATATAAATGGCTGCCCAGAAAATTGTTTTAAACAACTTATCTGAGCAGAAAATGTGTTTCTACCAATAAAAACTTTAACACATTTTAAAAACTACAGTTAGAAGGAGGTTTGGTTACTGCCGCATTTGTGTACTCCAGTTATTGCATGGATTTGCAAAATTCCTTCAGAATATTTAATGTTATGGTAAAGTTTCAATATTTATTATTCACTCCCCAGCCCATGTAGTGCATTTATAGAAATGATGCTACTCATTTTTGAATGAATTGTTTTTGTGATGTCACAAAAAGCAACACAATTCCATACATCTGCCTAATTTACCAACAACAGTTTAGGCTTGGCCATTCACCCTGAAGTTACAAACGCGGTGTATTAAAAAGCAGCCAATCAGAACAAAGCCTTCTTACATATATCAGTCTCAAAGGCATAGTAACCAAAAACAGTCTTGTCAAATCTAAGGGATAAAGAGAAGAAAGAAAATGATCATGTGAACCGTAATTATTTATTTATTTATTTTTTTAACAAAAAGTCATAAGTGGACCTAGAAAAACAAGTAAAACGTATCTGATATGAGCTCTTTACATGTCAGATATCTGATCATATGGATCAGATCATATTTTAGGTGAGGGGCAATATTGACTTTCTTGGGAAAAACTGGTTGGATAAATGTCAGTTGTCTGCACAAGTTTTCTTATGTGGGATTTCGGCTGGATGATAAACAAGATATTACTCACTGTCATCATTAGCAAGGCAATGAGCAAATCCCCAGAGGCTGCGTTTAATGTGATCCATTTAGTAGTACGCAGGCTGTATCCTACTCAAACACTCCACCGAACAGAGCTTTCCACTGCGTGGCTGGCAGCATGTTGACCCGACACAATGGTTCATCTGAGTGTTCTCCGGGCACTCTGACGAGTCACTGGCATTCCTGTGAACTGTGACCATGTAGGCAACTAAAATGCATTGTCCTATTCAAAACTGAGTCATGAATGTACTTAATTTTTTAAAAATGAAGATTTCAAGCTGAAAATTGCTTCAAAATTACTCAGTAACTCAGAAAACAGCCAAAATCTGTTTATTAACCAAAGCTGGAACAAAGATAGTGATGAGCCTGTTAGAATGGAAACATCTAATGCTGCATTCATGGTAAAAATGACTACATTTACTTGATTTAAATGTGAGCATCATTTCCCTGAGAATAAAATATTAGATTGGATCAGGAATCAGGATATTTTACATAAGGATGATTATTGGGAATGGTGGGTCGATGTGTTTTTCATATACATGCCTGCCAGTACCGACACATGATCATTTATAGAATGCTGAAACTAGATCTACTTGGATCAACCTTACAGTGAAATAAATAATTTAAAAACACTGAAAATGAAGAAGTTTTACTGTAGTATTAATTATCATCTTAGCTTATATTAAAGTGCTCCTCATTTTTTTTCCAAATTTTTTAATTATTCAAACTCCGTAAGCATTACGATCTATTTATGAAAATCAAGCTGCAAATACAGCCCATTTTTAATTCATTTCTTTTGTGAAATCACAAAATTTAAACACATTTCCACCTATTTGTTTATATGTTTATCAACCCATTTAATCTGAAGTTAGGGGTGGTGGTGGGGGCCTAGTGGGTAAGATACTTGCCTCATGATCAAGAGGTCATGGGTTCAAATCTTAACTTTAGCACACCACCACTGGGTTGCTGAGCAAGACCCTTAACCCCAAGTTGCTCCAGAGAGACTGCCCCCTGTAGTTAGGGAGTGGAAAGTGAAAGTGATCATTCGGTCATACGTGAACACACCACAGTGTGAACAGCACGAAATTCTTCCTCTGCATTTAACCCATTCACCAAGTGAAGCAGGGGGCAGCCAGGAACAC
>JBBJLS010000039.1:1509034-1519821 GCA_037577275.1 Bryconaethiops microstoma | reverse complement strand
AAGAGATTTGTTTTCTTTGAATTATTCAAGTTCTGTAAACACTGCATCATTTCTCTAATTTTGATGTTTTGTCATTTTCTTTAAAATCATGCATTAAAGAACAATATTTTCATTTGGAAATTAAGAGAAATATTGTCAGCAGTTCTTGAAAACTAAGGCAAAGTTCAATGCTTGCACCTATAAAACACAAAAGCTGAGAAACTGCATATTTTTGCAGTGGTCTCTTTTTTTTTAATGATTTCATTGTATTTCATTGCTGTATTTAACGATTTCATTGCGTAGGTCTTTTGCATGACAACAGAATTAATTCTATACTTCTAAGGGTCCACACCAGGTCCAGATATAAAGACAGCTGGAATTGAGACTACACACCCGACCCAAAGTGGATCCAGTAAATACTAAATGGTCAGTATTAGTCAGACTCATGCTGTACCTTCTTACTTGACAGGTCTTGTTCATCTTCTGAGTCCTGCTCCTTCATCTGGTCCTGCATGTCCTTCATCTTAATCAGCAGCTCGGCTTTGGGCGCAGATGTGCTGTAGTAAGAGGAACTGCTCACCAGGGAGACTGAAGCGGCCAAGCTTTCGTCCACTCTTCTGCAAATCAGATATAGTTGGGTAATTATAGCTAGTAAAGAGGATTTAAAGGGAAGCAGTTATTGCTGTTCCACACACTAAGCAACAAAGAGATCAAAAGCATTGGTCAAAGCCAACAGATAAATAATGGATGGATGGATGGATGGTCAAAGTCACTTTATCTGTGTGCACTGTAAAAACAAAACTGAAAATACCGACCGCACTTAATTAACATACAACTTCACACCAGCAGAGGACAGCGTTGCAAAGGTTTTCCTTTTGAATGAAGAAACAAAAGGCCTTCATCCAACTTATATTAAATTAAATGCAAAAGGACCCAACAGTAAAATAACATGATATTTATAAAAGATAAATAAATAAAGAATGACATGCCATTTGCTAAGACTTTCACAAGTTCAACAAGCAGAGAAATACACACAATATAGTTAACAAGCATGTCAAAACTTGTCATAAATGGGGGGTTTTTTTTCCCCCTCAAAATACCAAAATTAAAGAAGGAATGTACAATGATTCTTTATTATAGGACTCATAATTCTACATAAATACAGACAAAAATTTTTTTGTAATGCTAACGAACGTCTATGTAGTCCTAATGCCTCCCTTTTCTAAATATTTATGTATCTTTATTAGCAAAAACGTACATAAAAAAATCCAATATCAGCCCATGCTTCCCATATCAGTATACCCCTAAAAATATTTTTTGAGAGCAATGTTTTAAAATATCTTTCTATATCTAAATCTACATCTACATCTATCAATCTATAAAATCAACTTCTTTCATTATTCTGGATGCATCTTAAGCTTTCAAATTAGTACATCATACTAACCAGCATATTAAAATTGTTTTACGCCTGTATCTCCTTATCAATCGGTTTTATATAATGATTTATGAAAACATCCCACCACACACAGCTCACCTCTCCTGTGTTTTGGGACATATCTGTTTCGGCGTACTCTTTCTCCTCTGCTGTGCCCCCTCCAGAATCTGCTCCCCCTGGGGGTAGATCCCTACCATCAGGTCCATGGTGGTCTTCATCTTGCTCTGATCCAAAATGTCCACCAGACTCCTATCCTTTCCCATGATGTCTCTGGCCAGCTCCTCTCTCTTCTCATCCTCCTCCGAGTGGCCAGCTGTCCTGAGCCTTATCGTGTCCCTGTTCTCTGACGTGGACTCAGCGATGGTCTGTCCCTCAGAAGAACTGGAGTCATCTTCTCTCTGTGTCCTCTGGTAAGTGTAGTCATGAGACGCGGAGTGGGACTGCTCTGGAGAGTGCGGTCCGCATAGCTGGTGGTTAGTTGTCCCCTCAGGGCCTCCAGGCACCTCCCTTTGTGCCAGAAAATGCCCACTTTCTCCCTCTGAGTGAATTTCTGCATGGATAACCTCTCCGGGGGCTTTTTTCACAACACAGTTGGGCTCTGGTGTGTTATTTATCATGTCACTGCAATGGGAGACAACGCTCATGTTGGACAAAACTGAAAACGCCACTGTAAACATCAGTTGCTTTTTACACTGTGTTAAAAGACTGAAGTGACTTGAGTGTAAACTGCAGACGTTAATGCTGGTAAAGCTTTGGAGAAATAATTTACAATTCATCACAATACTTGACGAATCTTTCAACATCCAAATAGGTTTGTATCGTCACTCATGTTTCATGGGACCTGTCATAATAATCACCCATGTGTGGCTTGTCATGATTATATGTTTAATACCTTAAACATATATTACCGAACTCGAGCTATGCGCATGAAACTAAACAATAATTATTTATGGGTAACTGAAACTTGTGGTTGAAGTGATAGTTTGGTCAAAAATATATACAATACTGCCCCTTATCCCAAGTGCTAACCCATCAGCGGAGACATGTTTGGTGTCTAAATTTGGCTTTAGTTTTGCTAAATATATAAAAGTTTAATGTTGGTAATGGTAATGGTTGGATGGATGGTTGGTAATGACTGGTTATGTAAGCTTAAATAAATGGACAAATAGTATGTCGTCTGAATTTTGCCTGTAATTTGATCTCTTTTTACAAACGCCAGTATGTCACACAGTGTTAGAAACCATATAAGCAAGGCTATTTAAGCGATGGCTGAAAGCTTTCATTACTTTTCAGCTACATTAGTCCAAATAATGCCAGTGCAAAGCTAAAGAAGCAAATTTTAGATGAAAGAAATGGATGATGCTGACTCTACAAACTTCTTCTTTGGACAAACCATCTCTTTGAATAGTAAATAAAATATTAAGTAGTCACCTGCAAAGATCTTCATGCTGCATGCTGGCAGGAGGTTCATCAGGCAGCTTCTCGGGTGAAAACGGCAAAGAACCGCGCGCCGAGGGTACAGTCAACACTTCGGAGCTCCGAGAAGAGGACGAGGCGAAAGGAGCTGCTAGAGAAGCCTCAGCAGAGAATGGCTTGTCGTTTTCTGAGATCCAGTCAGGCCCTGGTGCTGTAGCTGTGTGTTGGTCTCTGTCTGCCGAGTGGCCCAGGCCTGGGAGGGCTTCCAGGGAGCCTGATGGGCCTGTGGTTTCCGGCTGTACAGATCCGTCCTCTCTGGGCTGGACAGGCTTCTGTGGCGCAGGGCCCGTACTGTTGGGACGAAGCAGTTGCTCAAGCGCAGAGTCTTGCGGCTGGAGGTGATGAGGGTATGGAGGTAGCAGAGCGGACGCTTTGGTGGAGTGGGTAAAGGGAGGAGGTGCTGCCATGTCTCTGTGTTCAGGACCATTTCCTTTCCTTAAATTCAGAAACAAACATGATTTTGAAACACAAATTCATTATTCAAACGTATGTCTTCTGATCTCTATAGTTTCAGTTACATTCTGCTCGTATGAAATCAAGACACAGTGTCTTTGATGTGAAGTACCATTCTAACGAAGCACAAAGATGTGTCCCCTTGTGGAAAATATTCATTCTGCTTAAATGTGAGTGAGTGAATGAGTGATGTTGTGTGATGTGTGAAATATTTCATACAACACTGGCCACCAAACTCCTTGCTATGAACACTGGGTTATCAACTATAAAATTTAGAAATTATGCATTTATTAAATATGAAAAGACCTTGCCTAGAACAGAAAAAAAGACTAATTATCAAAGTGGATTAAAAGCAGCAGAGCAACTCACTAGTATGCTGATAAATGATGTGTAGATTTATAATATATGATACCGATGAATGTAGTGCCAATTTTTTTAAAATGATGAAGTTAATTTTAATAATGAATTGATATACTTAAGCTTTAAAATACTTACGGGCAGCTTTCAGTCTCCTATACGTGACATTAAATGTTATTGGACTCAAGTTTTGCTATTAGAAGAAAGATTAAAAAAATTATTTAATACTAGAAGCCAAATCCTAGTCTGCCATTTTTTCCAGTTTACTTGTTTTCTCCAAACAGTAACTTTCTGTGGTCTGCCAGATTCTTCTTTCCGTAACAGTGACACTTCAGAATGGAATCGGTTTACGCTGTAGTCTGGGAGGAGCCGAACACTCCCTGTCACTGGTAATCTGAGCAGCTTCAGCTGGCTAAACTGACACACTCGTCACCAGTTGTATCTCCAGCCTGCTTTTGTCTGAACTTGTGTAAGTGGGAGTCTATATTACCATGCCAGCAGTGAAGAACACAAGAACAGATATCAGTCACTTTTAATGGGTCTGGACAAAGACATTGTAGTCAATTTACAGTTCTGCCCAATTGCTAACGCACTGTAGCCGGTTTCCTCATCGAGAAAACCAATAGTCTTGCCTCATTTCTCAAAAGAGCCATTTTTCTCAAAAGAGCCCTTTTTGCAACACTATACTGACCACATGAGTCATTTAAAGCACTATATGTTTATGCTATGCACAAACACATGCAACCACTACAATATACTTAAGTGATTATAATTCGAACTTAAAGAGAACACCTTTCCTATATAAGCCACAGAATCAGTGGTCAGAATAACAGGATCCCTATAAATAAACCATTTGCTTGTACAAAGACTGTTTGTTTCTGATGCAATTCCTGCAAGTAGTGGTAATAATGTTCTAATACATGGGAGGATGATGAGGGAAGCTGGACACAGTTGAGTCGCTTCATTGTTCATAGCCCGCACTTTCAGGTGTGTTACAGTAATGCATCTATATGGCAAAGTTGTAGTGGATGCACAGTAATGGATGACTCTTAGCTAGCAGTATGTTCGTTCTTGCAGAACTGAACAGCTGCCACCTGTTGGGTGAAGACAGCGTATACTGGCAGACGTGCAAGAAACTGCGGTGGTCAACATGGCCAGTGCTAATGATGTCATAAGTCTAATTAATCTAAAATGTAATAAAATGATGTTAAGAGAAGATAAGATAAACCTGTATTAGTTCCACAAGTGGGAAATTTGCATCATCATGACAGAAAGTAGACAGTAGAAAGCAAAAATTAAAAACGAAAGAATAAAATCTATACCAAAAGTACAGAATAAAAAGTACACTATACAAATAATCGAAAAATATAAATATATACGTGTGTATTGAAAAATATATGTGTATATATGTATATGTAAACCCAGTATATATATGTATGCACACATTGAGTATCTGGATGTACATATGTACAAAGTGGATATATAAATATATGTAAGAACACTGGATATCTATACACAGGTACGCAATGGAGTGACAGGCAAAACAAAAAAAAAACAGTAATAATGCATCATGATAAATTGCAAATTTATATATTGTACAATTCACCCCAAAAATTGCACATGTTGCATCAGAAAATTACACTCACGAGAAATATTGCACATAAGAGAAACTACTACCTATCAGTCCATGGTGTATTGGATGTGTGTGTTTTTGTTTGTGTGTGTGTGTGGTTATCTGTAAGGTGTTTGTTGTAGAGTCTGACAGCAGTTTTGGCAAGAGTGTAATTGAATAAATCTCTCTAATGTCCAAGAGGCAGTGTTGTATTATGCACTTTTTATTGCTTGTGAGTGTTGTCTGAGGGCAAAGACGGATTTCGACTGGAAAGTTGAGAACGATGTTTTGAGAATGTGTGTGTAGTTCGGAGAAAATTATGAATGTTTTCAGAACCAGAGGTGGACAGTAACGAAGTACATTTACTTGAGTACTGTACTTAAGTACAGTTTTGAGTATCTGTACTTCACTTGAGTAGCCTTTTTTTTTAGAAACTTATAACTTTCACTTCACTATATTTGAAAGACAAAAACGTACTTTTCACTCCACTACGTTTCTATCAAGGTTCTCGTTACTCGTTACCTTCAGTTCTGAAAGTGGGTGTTAATGTCTCACTTTTCTAAAACATGATTGGTTTTTAGCAGATGACGGCCTATCAGAAATCACCAGTATTGTTACCTCACGTCTGTACGCTGTAACACTGCAACGCCAGCATTTCTTAAACACGGTCAATTAGTGGCAGAATGGACGGAAATGGAGAAGGCGACTCTTCGTGCCCGCATCCATGGCCATATTTAGAGATTTAGAGTTTAAATTTATGGAAAAGATAAAAAATTTGTACCGTTTTAAGTGTGTGCCATTCCAGCTGCATTTACAGCGATTCAGCTATCAACTTCGTTCAAACATATAGTACATATACATACCTTTTGTGTAGGTGTGTAGTGTACAATTAATAAAAAAAATCAATTCAGGTTGTGTTTCATTCTGTAATATTCTACATCTTCTACAAGCAAGTTAGATTCATTAGGTATTGTAAGTGTGGTGGCAATAAACCAACAATGCAGTGAAATATGTACTTTTAAGTATTTTTGGAAGGAAGTACTTCAGTACTTTAACTTAAGTAAAATTTGACTGTATGACTTTCACTTGTATTGGAGTGACATTTGACCAGTGGTATCTGTACTTTCACTTCAGTAATGAAGTTAGTTACTTCGTCCGCCTGTGTTCAGAACATGTGTCTTAGCAATTGGGAAAAAACTATAATAAAGGAAGAAGAATGTTGCTGTTCAAAGAGTCTGGTCAAACCTGGGGAGGAACATCTAGAGAACTATTTATCACAGGTATCAATATGTATGCTGGCCAGTAAGTGGACAAGCAGGTGCTAATGGACAGTTAAGGTTCTAACCTGTCAATATGAAGCTCTGGTCGGTCTGACTCGCTTTTTGGATGAGACTCTTCCTTTTGTTCTGGCAGGTCGACTTTCTGTAAAAGAGTAGTAGTAATAACCATAACACCTTCATCAGGTTGACTATTTTACAATAAAATAATCATGCCGTCACAAGCAACTACTAGAACATAAGTAGAACAGAGTGGGGCGGCTTGGAAGCCGCAACATTTAGAGTTCATTTGATTGTCTTAACAACGAGCTGCAGGCTATATCAGGGAAATGCTAACTTGTAGCTGTTGTTTTCCAAGACGAGAGTGCAATAGCAATTAAAATGTACTTTAGGTACTGTCATTATTTCAATTTTTCACTGCAATTGAAATGGTATCACCAATTACCATCCTTTTCTTATCATGACCCAGAAATGACTGTAGTACAGTAACAGATTTCATAAAGGAAGTATATCAGTGGTTCTCAAACGGTGGTACCTGTACCACTGGTGGTACTTGGAGCACTTTGAGGTGTCAGATAACCTTGGAAAATTTCTGACCACCATTAAGACCAAGTACTGTAAAAAAAAAAAAAGAACAGTGAGCCATATCTGCATATGTCACACCGCATATCTTTGCTCAGTTGAAGAGGGCTACTCCTCTCCCTGAAATGGTAAATGCTCACTGCACATATAGATCAAGTGTATGTGCATGTCACACACAGATTCTTGTCAGATAACTCATAGTTCGTTTTGGCTTGACTGTAATTGCTACTTTGTCTAAAAAGTTAGAGCCACAGCAATATATGCAATTCATCTACAGACAAAACACATAAGAATAAAATAATAGATGAATAAAGAAAATCAACTTACTCCACCATGGAAGTCTGCTGAAGGAGATGATCTGGACCGTTCATGGAAACACAGGGAGCTGTTACGTTCTTCAGTCCCTGAATCCAGAATGTTCTCTGCGGAGCGATATCTGCTGGATGTTCTTCCTTCTGGGGATTTCCTCTGCAAGTTCCAAGTTGCCTCATACTCTGCAAAAGTGCCCAGGCGTTGTTGCTCCTCAGCTGCGGTGGCACAATTATTTGTGCCAAGGTGATATTTGGAGGTTGACTTTCTATCAATTTCACCCACAAATGAGGCCAACTTATTTTTCCCTCCATCTTCACTGGGGCTGAGATGAGACTTCTTTGGGATAGGTCTGGAGAATGCTGGTCTAGAAGCCCCTTCAAAAAACTTACACCTATCTACAAAGGAACCTACAGATGCTTGGTGTGAGGCTTCTACTCCCACTTCATTGATCTTGTCAGGTTCTGAAAAAGAATGTACTTTCTTGTCCGCAGAAAAACGTTTTCGGCTTCCAATACGGGAGACTTGGACATTGGTAGATTCTGTTTTTACAGACAACTGACCAATAACTAGGTCATTCCCAGGAAGCTCCAGATCTCTCCTTTTAAATGATGTGGCTTGTAAGACCCTGGCTTGGGCCTCCTTCAAGTGGTCCTTGTAGGTATTTGTAAATGAACCATCTGATGAGGATGTAGAGGTCTCTGTGGACTTCCAGACCCCAGCATCCTCCTCAGTTTCGCCAGGACAACTTAAGGCAGCAGCACTCCGACTCTTCTGAAGCTGGGCTCTCTTCTCTTGGATCTCATTACGTAAAGTGGTGGCATACCGGTCACTTCGTCTTCCTTGCTTGCCACTTAAAGGATCAGGTGATTCTTGCAAAGTGCCTCCATTGACTGTCATCATGGTACTGTCAGTCAGAATCTTGCTCTCCTGAGTTAGAGAATGCAAAAGTGGGGTTTTCTGCGGGCAGATCTTATGTTCATTCTTGGAGAACCAAGGGTCCTTTGGGTTACTTCGGTGTGCTATTGTGGTGGGATTCCTCTGTTCTGCCTGGAGGTTCAGTACCTGCTTGTTTTGATGGTTCTCACCAATCCCTGCATCTTTCTTCCACATGTTTTCCTTTTCTTTCTCCACGGAGTTGGATTTCACCATTGTAAGACCTAATCCTGGAAAGGTAGCTTCTGATGCTGGAGGGCTGAGTGTCTGTTTGCCATATTCATTAGAATTTTTGTTCTCAGATGCCTGTACATAATGCGGAGGATACTTTGCTTTTAGTGTCCTTTGGGAATTTGCCAGGTTCCAATCACTAACGGTTTGGGTAGTCTCAGATTCTGGCTTCCGTCCATCCTCCACCATTTCACCAGACATCTCTTGTGTAGGCTGGTGGGCAGTGATACAATAGTAACGGAAATGAGCCATTCCATCAGGGCTGATGTCTGAAGGTGTATTAGAGATACATGCTGAGGAGCTTCTGTTCTGATTTTGTACTGCAGTATTACTGGGTAGATGCTGCAGACTGCGATAATAGGTGCCAACTGTCTGTGTCTTGGGGGCAGATGTACTCCTGGGTTGCATGTAGAATGGACCCTCATCGCTACACTGCCGCTGATGCTGAGGCTGACAGGCAAATGGGTTCTGGTTTTGTCTGACATCAGTGCTTGATAAGGAAAAGAGCTTGTTTGGATTCAGCTGATTTGGGTTGTAGCCCTCGGCAGAAAGGTATACATGGAGAAAATCTTTCTTTGAGGCTGGGTTGCAGCTCCGTCGTGATTCGGGTCCTCGTTCACTGATGTGGTAATCATCAGCCTGCTGATCTGAACCCCTACTGTGGGATTTCTGATGGGAATATACAGGAGGGACCAATCCCTTCTCATGAACTTTGGTTGCTGCAAAACTGTCACTGCGTAAAGGTGGAGGAGGTGGGGGTGGGGAGTGGGTCGCTGAGGATTTCTCTGGAACATGCCACACGGGGTTAAGGTTCAACCTCCCTGAAGAAGAGAACCTGGAGCCAGTCTGCTCTTCGCCCCTTGGACTAACTCGACCTCCATTAGTCATAGGAATCTGTAGGTACCTGTGTCGTTCGCTGGGGCTTCCCTGATAAAACATACAATCCGTGGGGGCAGCAGCACTTCTTGAGAAACTCTGGTCATACATGCTGTACGCAAAGTCATGTACACCCTTCCCAGCTACTGCTGAATGTTCTGCTCCACTGAGAAGCTTGTTTGAGGGGCACTCTAGACTTTCCATATTTCCCACTGAGCTGAACTTGCAGGACACGTGCCGCAGATTTGTCTGGCCCCAACAGCTGGTGAAGTCATTTGAGGACGAACTGGAACAATAGATGGCAATACTGTCATTTAATAACCAATGCATCTATTTACCTTAGCATTACAAATTGGAAATATCTGCAACCTCACCCCGCATCATACTTTGTTTGCCAGACAGGTTCAAGCAGAGCAGCGGCTTTGGTCTCAGGCACTTCCGAAAGTTTCTCACACACTTTGGAAGAGTGCCAAGAGTGAGGTCTGCACAAAGGTTCATTCCTCCTGAATAAATAGGGAACAGAGGTTTGACACGAGTCCAGCACATTGAAGAATAAGAAGATGATGACTGTTCCCACCAGAGTGGGACCACAGGAGCTTTCCCATCCCTGCAGATCAGATGCATCTGTCCAAACATTTACCCCTGAAACAATTTACTGAAAACCTTTTAATTTGCAAAATACATACCCCCTGTACCGATTCTTCCTGAGAAGCATGCAAGACAAAGATTGGTATTAAACCCCATGTTAGAGAGAATCATCACCCAACCTCAGTGTCACTTCACACGAAACGGTTTCACGGACTATTGTTAAAAATACCGATCACCACATGGATTACCACTGGCTTGATGGGAGTCAATGAAAATGACAGCATGACAATCAGATTTAATGAGTAATCCCTGGGCGGCACGTGAACAACACAGCTAGGCACAGCACAGCTAAGGCACCAGGTGATGCTGGAGTGTAGCAGGAGAGGAAACAGTACAGAATCATGGGACTGGGGATTGCTGGAACAAAACAAGGGGCCAACTGTTGCACAATACCTCATAGAACTCCGCAAAATCTTCGTAAGAAAGCTCCTGGCCACGTGTATGTCACTCTCAGCGGGCATTGTTTGTGTTACAATATCCACCATTTTCATTTTCCTGTATGGCATGGAGGAGGAGGACACACACAAACTACTCAATCAAGACATACTTTTCAACAATTTGTCTCCACTATAATGGCCTAATCATAGAAACACAGACGTTTGGCCTAAAGACCTGT
>JBBJLS010000039.1:1488565-1508934 GCA_037577275.1 Bryconaethiops microstoma | reverse complement strand
AATAATGTGTGTGTGTATATATATATAAAAAAATGTGTGTGTGTGTGTGAGATATATATATATATATATATAGACACACACACACACACACACATATATTTGATCACCCTGCCACATATAATACAGAAAAAACCTCTGCAAGCTAAACTTGAGTGCCACCTGTACTAACATTTCTGTGACTCTTGACTGCTTTCAAAAACCCTCATGAAAACACAACCGAGAGCATGAGAACATATTTATATTTCAAATTAGGAGTCACGTTACATCTTTTCTGAGCAGACTGTGAACATCAGCAGTATGTGAAATATAGTAAAGAAATCAGGGTTCACAGTTTTGGCTAGCATGTTTAAAATTTGCCACACCAATATGCTACTTTCTATCTATATGTTCCAGTTTAATTAAATCCATAAAAAATGCACATATTGTGTACACTGTGTGTATATAATGACACAGTCTTGAAATATAATGATACAATTTTTGCCATATCGCCCAACCCTATTTCAAACAATGCTATTTCAAAAGGCATATATTAAAATCTTTTTAAATAATTTGTTTTTCATGAATGTTAATGCTGCCGCTAGTCACTAAGTCCCTCAAAGACCCCGTTTGGACAGTACACAGATCCTAAGTTAACACAGTATTGAGTACAGGATGCATTGAGATCGACACCGGTCAGATCAAGCCGCCATATGGCCACAGTGGTACATAGATCACATGTGTTCAATGGGAGATAAGCCCTGTAAATCTTCAGAAAGGTGAACCACTCATTCTGCTCAAGCTGCTGCCTTTCTTGAAAAAGCCACTTTAAAATTTCAACGTTTCCACACAAAAACATGACCACCATGGAAGAGGTCATTTCTATCACAGGTTACAATCTGGAATTAATCACACAATGCAGAATAAACAAAGGGGCAACATATATTCTCACCAATGACTAAGTTTTAGCACAACCTTTTCAAGCGGTGTCCAAGATGTCAACAAGAGACTAGTCTGTGAAGTTAGTCACTACAGAAATGCATTAAGTGAGATGAGCCAATTAAAAAATAGCTTCATATAAGTTTTGAAAAGTAGTTTAGAAAGGAAAAAAGTCAGCTCTATTTGTGTCAGCAGATACTCAATGTTTCAATATTGGTACCAGATAAGGGCCTAACAATGCATCAAAATATTCTTATATCGCAATGCAAAAACATGACAATACGCATTGTGAAGAATAAGCATTCTCTTACATATGATATGTGCGACAGCATTGTTTATAGTGATAAATCAGGGCCAATCAACAACTCAGTCCAGCACATTCATGACATACATCATCCCCACGCCCTGCCTTCCAGCTGTAGTTTCATTAGTAAAGGGTGCCAGAACATAGTCACCATTCTTCATTCAGATTTCATTCTGAATATTGTGAGAATACTGAATTTACTTATACTTCGTTGAAAATATGAGTATCGTCTGAATTGTCTATCGAACAACTGAGAGTTGACTATCATTCCATCCCTAGTACTGTAAAAGAAAAAGTGGTATTGTGCCAGAATTTGGTATACAACTGGTTCCTTGGCTTACCAGAATAGATTCAGCATGATGTTTTAATGAGAAAAGATACAACTTATCTCAAAGTAAAAAGTAATGTAAACATCCAATAGGAAACCTACACAACATAAACAGCAGCTTCTTTTTATGAAAGCAACAAGCATGGTGATAACCAGAAACAACACCCACGAAAGAACAAAAAGTACATCGAAAAACACCACTCACCTGATATAGGTGGTAAAAGAGAAAACACATGTGTTAGAGCTGCAAAAAAGGAGAAAGTGTGCTCCTTTAGTGTTGACTGAAGGAGAGTTTGCTTTGGTGCATATTTCCCAGCCAGCGCATTCCTCTCATGCACTGAAAGAAGTGCACGGACACAATGGAGCCTCCTGGAGCCAGGAATCTTAAGGCATTTACACCAGGGCCTCCCCACACTCAGGACAATAACACAAGACAATTGTAGCCTGACCAATGGACCGGCAACAGCCTCAGCCCCCCCACCCTACCCCTGACCCTCCTCCCACACACTCACGCCAAAAAAAAAGCAAAGCTCCACCCAAGCCGCACACCCCTGTACCATCTACAAATACTGAGTGGGTGGCTGACGGTATGTGCGTCCTAGTCAATAGGAGATTTCCTTGGGGGGGATTACGAAGATTTAGCTCTAGCAACAGGGAGGGTATGCGCCGTCCAGTCATAACAAGTGGCATAATCTGCCTCTCTGTTTGGCTAATGGCTCATAAACAATGGTGGGGCTACAGAAGTAGGCCTCCTGTGTGCTTTAAGTGACTAAAATTTCATCTATTAGCAGGATGCTGGTGGGGTTCTGCGTAAAGACACGGACTCGGTGAATGTCCCGCAAGAGTCATAAAAGGATTACAGTCTCTCACGTTACAATATAATCCCCTGTTTATGTGACCTAATAACTAATCTTGTTTAGTGAGAATATAAACTGCACATATTTCATATTGGCCTGATTTAAGGGCCGCAGGTTAAACATTCCTTATAAATAAACTGTAGCACTGCTTGAATTTCCAAACCACTCTGAAAGCACTTAAGGATGTACCAATTCATTTTTATGCCCGATTCCAAAGCCGCTTTCTTCTCAGGCAACTGGGATGATAAATGAATTTTCCTGCCAATTTTTAGTAACCTTACACTGATATTTCACTCTTAAATTGATTCTTAACACACACCTTGGACTGTATGAAACGACATTTACTTCAGCTGTATACTTATATATGGATGAAGAACAATAAAGACAGAAAGCAAAGAAAGAAAGAAAAAAGAAAGACTGGCAATCTAAGTTACAACATAGATTAGACAAAATAAAAACGATAAATCAGTAAATTGCAGATTGTGTGATGGGAGCAAATATCTGCCAATTCCAATTGTGGCTCACCTCGATCTAACACTGTAGGTTCCTATAGGATCCTACACAAGTTTTCCAGTAAAACAGAAACAACAGTAATATAGATTACAGAAGCAGATATACTCGTATGTAAAAGTTTGGGGGGCTTGGGTCAAATAGAAGTTGAAGTTGAAGTTGAGGTTTATTTATCATATATACAAAGTACAGTGTACAGAGCACAATGAAATGTTCATTAGAGCAAATAACATGTAGGTTTTCTAGTTCAGCTCCTTTATAGAGAACACATTTGTGTATTTAAATGCACAATTACTGTTATTTGCTGACTTTGACAATGGAAAAACAAGGTGGCAAAAGTTATGGTACACTGTATATTCTATTTCCAGCTGGCAATTTCCAGTCCTTTCTGCGTGGGGTTTGCATGTTGTCCCTGTGTCTGTTTGGGTTTCCACCACATGCTCCAGTTTCTCACCAAAGACATCAGGTGAGCTGGCGATACTTAACTGCCCCTTGCTGTGAGTGTGTTTGTCTGTGAGTCTGCCATGTGCTGAACTGGTGACCTGTCCTGAGTGTTTCTCAGCCTTGTGCCATGTGAGAGCTGGGACAGGCTCCAGTGACCCTGCTTAGGATAAGCAGCTGATTTCCAGTAAGTTAAATAAATAGGATTCACGAAAGTTTGCAGGAAAAAAAGTCATATTTACACTAGAAAACCAAACACCTTAATTTTACCTCTTAAAATTACCTTAATTTTGACCTTAATTTCCCCATCAAGATTAAGACTGATTAAAGTGCAAAACTACAGAATTTGCCCCTTACTTTTCAAATTTGCCCTTTAAATAATAGAACCTCCTGAATTAACACCCTAAATTTAAGATTAAGGGGCTTCACACTCATGCCTTAAATCTAATTTTAGGGTAAAATTAAGGGGTCAGTTTCACAAATGAACGGCCACTTAATTCAAATAAAGGGGTTTGGTGTATTTTCAGGGGTAAATTAAGTTAGGGTTAAGCACATTTGAAGTACACTGTATTTCGTAGTGCTAAGTGTCGTCTCTGTAGAGTATCTGTACTTATTTAGAAAATCATTTGCCTGGGGTGCCCAAACTTTTGCACACCACTGTTTAGAAATCTTGACTTTTTATTGTTTCAGTACAGACCTTTCTCTAAAAGTATTGAAGACTGAACAAACAATAGATTTAACAAGCAGTGATACTAACAAAGGAAAACTTCCTTCCAATTATTTTATGACATTTGAACAGAAACTGGGCCACATTCTTAGATGTTTTTTATTTCATCTTTGACCTTCAGTATGGAGCCGCAGACTTGCCAGCGTGGTTGGGAGATTTGAGAATGTTATTTTAGATAAACAATTTGGGCGACTATTGACTTCTAGCGTTTGTTAGTGATATTAGCCTCGTAGCACCAGCTGTAAACTAAAATCTAATTTTAGAATCTTTGCTGATCGACAACATCTGGGTTAAGTGGGAAATTGTATCAATTTGATTTCTTGCATAGAAAAACGTGTCTAGATACACTTTATGGACAAAAGATTGGGACACAATCCTGTTTTTCTTGGCCCTTTACTTCCAGTGAAGGACAATCTTAATGCTTCAGCAGACCAAGACATTTTGGACAACACCATGCTTCCAACTTTGTGGACACAGTTTGAAGAAGAACCTTTTTCTATTCCAAAACAAGCTCCATAAAGACATGGTTGGATGAGTTCGGTGTTGAGGAACTTGACTGGCCCGCAAAGAGCCCTGACCTCAACCCCATCCAGCATCTTTGTTATGAACTGGAACAGAGATTGTGATCCAGGCCTTCTCATCCAACATCAGTGCCGGACCTCATAAACGCTCTACAGAATGAATGGGCACAAAATTCCCACAGAAACTCTTCAAAATCTTCTAAGAGTGGAAGAGAGAGACCAACTCCGGATTAAAGTCTATGTATATGAATGCAATGTCATTAAAGTCCCTGTTGGTGTAATGGTCAGGCGTTCCAATACTTTTGGTGTATGACTGAAAACCTTCTGTGAAACTTGTCTAACCTAGAGGCAGCGGTTCTAAAAGGGTGCGTTTGTGAGCGGAGCCTGGATAGCTCTATTGGAAATGAATAAAACAACAAGTGGTTACATTTTTCATTAACTGAGTCACCGCTCTGTTGTTTTGTAGTCCAGCGGCCTGTGTGTGTGGGGCAGAACCGGCTGAACTACTGAATAGACTCAGACAGATCGAACACAAAAGAAAGTGCCAGCATAATCAAAAGCAGGCTTACTGGTAACAGGGGACCCCAAACCCTGCCAGAGCTCCCAGCACACAAACACACAACTCCACTCTCACAACAAGCCCAACAGTCAGTTTCAACGTCTGAGCATATTCTACTATGCTGAGCTGCAATAACACTCAGAACTTTATATCCATATTTAGGACACTTGAGGGCCGAAAAAACATCCAAATACCCATCATCACCCCTCTATAAATGTGATCTGACAAACAGATAGAGGTCCAAATTTCCAAAGAAAATGCACCTGCTCAGTAGAGATGACGCTTACTACAGAAGATCCAGAAACTAGCTGATATCTGACCTGCTGAAGCTGCAAGACATGGGTCAAATGTATTAAACCAGGTAAACAAGCAGAAATGAGATGTTTCTCCATGAGATCAGAGTATTTAGGTTCTTTACGTTCCTAAATAATATATTATATTATACAGTATACCTGTTTATTTTATTATACAGGATACCTATATACTATATTATACAGTACATCTATATACAATATTATACAGTATACCTATATATTAAATTATACAGGATACCTATAGATATACTGTATCATTTAATATAATATATATGTTATATTATACAGGATACCTATATATTATATTATACAGGATACCTATATATTATTTTATACAGGATACATATATACTATATTATACAGTACATCTATATACGATATTATACAGTATACCTATATATTAAATTATACAGGATACCTATATACTATATTGTACAGGATACCTATTGATTATATTATACAGGATACCTATATATTATATTATACAGTATTATTGAATCATTCAGAGAGCGTCTGCATCTATCTTCGTGCACTACTCCCTACATAAAGACTTAAGCACTTAGAACTCTCTTCTGGTTCTCATACTGCCCTGAAACTTGAGTGTGTCCTCAAATTTTAAGTCACTTTAGATAAAAGTGCAACTATAAATATTTTGTCCAAGAACTGTGTTGTTATTTTCATGTCATGGTAAGACAAGAAAAATAAAGAACAGAGCTCTTTTAATCTTGGATTTTACTTCTGTTAGTCATTTCTGACTGGTATTGGCAGGTAAAAACATAAGCAGCCAAAAATAGAAAACAAGAAAACTCAGAGTTATGACAGCCTTTTAACAAGATATTAACAAAATATCCTCAGCGAATCATTTTTCACATATTCAGGATAAGACTCCATGAGCTCTGAAAGCAGCACTATACCACATGGCAGCCCATGGATGGTCATTTTGTGTCATTTCACACACAAAAAAATATAAAACATTATAAACACAAACATATTTTAATCTGTTTGAATGATCTTAAAATATTTAGATAAAAAATATATTTAAAGATAAATAATTAGCGTTGAAATATTTAAAGTCTCTTCACAAGTCTTCAGCTTTAAATCACAGACACCCTCAGTGAGACGTTACTCCACTAAAACAGTAATAACAGTACTTTTGGTACTAAATGACTACATAAGGTAACCCTGACATTCACACATGACATTCTAAGCTTCTTCAATCTGATCCTTACTTCACCAGAGGGTGACCATTCATCAGAATAACAGGGTTTTCTATCTAACAATGCAGGGAATGGTGAACAGAGCGGGGTTTCCATTCCTCAGCAGTGTCTAAATCTGGCAGCTCTTCAAATCCTGAGGACGTGAATCTCCACTACTACTCATCTCTTCCTCTCGTGATGCAACAGGTGCCAAGGCAGCTCAGGACAGCCAGATCCGTGATCCAAAGCCGAGCTCCCTGCACTGCTAGGGCTAACATGAAGTCTGTAGATACATTTCAGAGAAATATGCTATTTGTCCAATAACACCACATTCTGGAGTATTTCTAGCGTCTCCAGTCCCCACCAGCAATCAGTTTTACTGCAGGGGTTTTATTACAGCTGTGTTTCGGACGGTCCTATTCAAAGCCTTTTCTACGAACCTAACCTTAAACTTCCCCTGGTTTACAGATCAGTTTGACACAACTTACAACATGATATGCAAAAAACCACATGGACATCAAGTAAGATTATACACCATCTATTAGTCTACAACCTCAAAACAACACAACATTTCCAAATGATCCCGTTTTTTGGAAAGGTGACCTTTTGGTAAGCTTACCACTGCTTCAAGCATTTGAGGAAATGCCTGATCAGGTGAATGAAGTGGTGTATTCCTCTCTAGAGAATGCCATGATGCAGGCAGCCAAGCACCGTGCAGAGTTTAGTCCCCACCAAAACAATGAGCTCGCCCACCACAGCCAATCCCGTGAGCCGAATGAGCTCACCTAGGCAATGGGAGCAACCATTCTCCAATGGGAGGGGGGGTTACTAAAGGATATTTTCATTACCGCTTGAAGTCCTGTAGCTTAAAGACAGCATGCCATCACTTTCACATAATCCAAACAATACACATAATATATGAGAAACTCAAGAATTTATTCCGTTATGAAGGAGAGTTTTTCTTCACTATCCACTATGATAGGACTTGCCCAGCTTTGCAGTTCATAATTGGATTGAGCTAAGGCAGGAGAAGCCATGCAGTATTCTATGAGGACATGCCAAATGTTCATAAATGTGGTGAAGTAAAGGATTTTGTTCCAAGATGCTCTATGAATTATTTTTTATTTCAATGTTGATAAGAGAGATACAAAAATAGATAAACAGAGCTTGGAAAATGGCCAGGACAGATTACAATTCATATTTTTGGACATCTTGGAAAAAATGATATCAAAGAAAAATGTAGAATACGGGTCTTTTAAAAACACCTTGGCCAATTGGTGTCTTTAAAGCTTAAATATTGGCCAAAATAATTAGACTTTTATTGGATTACATAAAGACTGTGATTGGTCACCATGTCAGAAACACAGTGATTGGTTAGAGGCTCATTTGGTCACCATGGCAGAAAGCTGTGATTGGTCACCATGTCAGAAACACAGTGAATGGTTAGAGGCTCATTTGCGTTTTGCAGCATTATGTGATACTGCCATAATGATTAGCAGACTATATATTGTGTAACTCTACTATTAATCTATAAAAATACAGAAGGCACTTTCTTCAAACTACATCACCATCTTACCACTAGATGGCTCAACTCATCCAGCTAGGAAGGGTCTACAGAGGGTCTATGCACATTTTAAGCCCATGGTTTGTACATTAGAGCCTTTGCCATTTGGTTACCAGTACCTGTGTATTCTTACTGACAATCAGACATTCTGACTGCACTGAACCACCAGACAAAACAACAGGCCACGTCAATCCTGAACAATCAGACTGTGCTACACAGGCAGGCTCCAGATGTACACAGCATAAACACATCTCAGTCCAAAGGCCACCTGAAAACACTCATTACGACCCCACTTGGCCCTCCACAGAGACACTCAGCCAGGGATGAGATGATAATACACTTTTCTCACATATCATCATTCACCAAAACCATCTCAGTTATTTAATACTGCAAAATATTGCAAAAAAGTAAAAGAATTGTAATTATGATATTACTTTTTTTGTTCATTTTTCTTTATTACACCAAAAATGTAAATAAATATGAAATTATTACATGCAGCACTGATCTGAGAGTTGCTGCAATGTGAGAGAACCCACTAAGTGGAGAGAATGAGAAGACTGGTAAGTCCTAATTAAGCCACAGTGGTATTGTGGTGTTTATCCTATCAACTGCCCTGTATGTGAGAATAAGAATTTGGTACTTTATGGGTCGGTTTCCCGGACAGGGATTAAGCCTTGTCCTGGATTACGTAGTGCTGTGAATAGAGATTTTACATTGAAAAGGAAAGGGTAGTCCAAGACTAGGCTTAATATCTGTCTGGGAAACCGACCATATGAGTTCACAGACAGGAAGTCATTCGAATGTCATACTTCTCGAAGGATCTGGCAGGTAAACAGAAGAACAGCATTACAATATTCCAGCCATGTGTTAGTCTTTCAGCATCAGCCTGTGACAAAAAACGAACTCTTTTGAGTGTTCATCAAGGTTAGGATTTGGATTAGTAGCGAGGTTAGGATTCGGACCAGGGTTTAGGTTTATCAGAATCAAAACCACAAAACTTTAATGGTTTCAGAGGAAATCAAAATGAAATAAATATCAAATATAAAGTCTCAATAATTCCATTAAAATACTCTGCATAAAATACTCTACAGAATACACTATGCTATACACATAAATGCTGGAGTATTAATACTATAGATACATTACTTACATTAAGGTGAATTAGGAGTATGTTATTGCACGTAATAGAGATCAATAGTAGATAATAATATTGACATAGTGATATTTCACATGATAAGACTATTGCACATATCAATATGATATTGCACATAATGATAATGCTTTAACCCCTGATAAGAAAATTGCACAATTTTGTGCATGGTAAGCCTATTGCACAGAATAATAAGAAAACAATGTGCATAATGATTTAAGCCCAATGAGAAACTGCACAACAACGAAACATCAGGTTACTGCACCAATTATTGTGTGGATGTGTGACAGATGGAGTCTATTTACTTTTAGGTTTTGGGTTGACGTTAAGACTAATTGGGGAAGATTAGTGAGAATTTAAAAGACATTTTGTTGAATACATGTTAAATGCAAGGTAAGTACCTAAAAGTCATCTGCAGGGGGCTATCCAAGGAAAAACAGTAACCATCCCATCCCACGTGGTGGGGTTGTCCTACTAGCCCTGGTGTAACGAAGAAACTGGTGAGAGCGGCCCACCAGCTGTCTTCAGCTTTCAGACGCCAGCTTCAGGGCCCTGAAGCTGCTGCCCAGACAAAGGCTGGCAGGACGAGGCCATGGTGCTGTCGGACAATGGCAGCCCCTCAAGCCTCTTTTGTGTGACGGCGTGCACTCGAACGCAATAATGAGGCCCTTTTTGTTCCACTTTGCTAAATAATGGTGCCATCCTCTAGCTAGAGCTTCAACTAGACCTTTCATACAGCGTAAAACCAGGGCTGGCAGCTTCAAATGCTTACAGAAAAGAAGTGGAGGGCAGTCCTGGAAGTGGAGGGCAGTCCAAACGCTTTCTGAGGCTTTGCATCTCTTTGTAACTCATAAATCCACGCTTTCATATCAAGACCTTATTCCTCCAAAATGGAAATCTTTCAAGAGTGTAAATCAATATGAGACGTTATTCCGTTGTTTCTGTTCCTCCAGTCATCATGAAATGTTCATACCATGTTAAGACCAGATGGCATTCAAGCATGACAACACCATCTTAAGTCCTGAACCAGTGAAGAAACAGGAGCAGATGATTCCAGATGATCAGGTGATGATCAGTATACTGGTGGGGCTGAATGCTGAGTTGTTGGAACACCCTTATCCAGGCACTGTTATCTTTATCTTTAGGAACTTTGTCACAGTAAAACATTTGCTATTTAATTTAATCAAATCAATATGCCAAAGATGAGACAGCTTGACAGGCATGAAACAAGGTGATTCAAAGCAAAATATACTCAAGACTTTTTGCACAGTACTGTATAAACTGGTTTTAAAGCCTTAAACCCTTGGATGTAGGCTCACGTAATACATCTTAGGGTTAGTAGCTGAATAATAAGCCTGCAGTTTAAAGGGTTAATCCTCATGGTGCAGTCACTCCAGCATAAATCCTCACTGGAAACTCTTTTGTCTTCCTTATGACTGAGAAAGCCAAATAAAAAACATTTTCCAAGGCAGAGGCAGAAGCCCTGTCAAAAGACACTGTCCATTCGGAAATAACAGAGAGGAGACGAGGAAAGCACAATGGTCTTTTTGTTGTCTCTGGCAAAGGGACAGCAGTCTGTGACAGACAGATCAGCGAGGGCACAGCGGTCAAGGGGACTGTGCTATAGTAGATGTCTGAACTGAAAAAAATAATATTCAGACTTAACTTTCAACAAGAGATGGTCAGCTTTAATCCTGATTTCTCAGTGCCCAAAATGATTACCACTTCAAACAAGAATATATAAACAAGAATTTATTGACCAAGTTATTGACCATCTGAAAACAATCAATAAGTGTTTCAGAAGTGATGTGATGTTCTTCTGAATGTATGAACAAGTTTGATCACTAATGATCACAGCGCATCCAACAATAAGGGTAGCATGGAGCTCTTTTTATACAGAAAATACAGCAACACACACCAAAACTTCAATCCACTTGCTGATCCAATCCACCTACTGTGGGGGCAAATTTTAATGACTCACCAGGTAAGATAGGGTTAAATTACATATACATGCTCTGGCCATAACCACATTCTCTCATTGCGGTATCTAGAAATACAAGGTTTGGCAAACTACATAATGTATTTCTGATATAAAAACTACACCACTGAACTGGCCTTTACTAAATTGCCAATTTGCAAATATACAATTACAATACATAGAAAAATACATCTGATTGGTTCAAAGAGTTTAAGGACATTTCATTCACACTCATTCACAACAAATACTGAAAATAGAAAGACTGGTTTGGTAGATAAACTTGCAGGGCAGAATGGCTTACATTGGTGGCAATGGGAGCCAGACCATATTTAATTTCTCTAAAAGCCTTGCAGAAAGTTGGTACCTTGTTGCCTGGGACATTGTTTATCTGTTTGGACATTGCCTGCTAGCTATCTTGTCTCAACTGCAGCTCTAAAAGGTTAAGATAATGTTCTCACTGTAACATCCAACAAGTATCAACGTTACATGTTTGCTTACTCGTCTCCAAATAAATGTTATTTTAAACATGCAGTCACAACCCCCCTTCAAAGGGCCATATATAAGTACATAATGGAGTTCACACATACTATTTAAACACAGGCTTTTTACTACACAGCACAAACGCTGAACGGACCGGTCCACTGCGGGCCAGTAATGATCTGTTCTAACCAAAGCCACCTCCTTTTTAGACCTCAGCCTAGTTTGTGGTACGGCAAAGCAATCTCAGGGTAATAGCTATGCACATTTTCAGACGCAGAAGAATCTCAATTGCAAGACCAGAAACAAAGTAGTGTGTTTACGAGGCTTGTATCTAAAGCTGCCATGTCCAAAACATACACTTTCTTACAGTTTGCTCCAAGCCATGGGAGCTTAAAACCAACCGTGAGAACACAGGCATCATGCAAACTGCACAGCACCCCATAAATACTCCAAAGCATCATTAAACAAACAGCTCTAAAAACGAACAAATCTTTATCATTTGAAAGTGACTTCAGACCTTGGATCAAACTTCTTCATATTTATGATGGCTGTCACAAAAACTGATTCTACATCGACATTCAGCAACTTCTGTTCTGTGCAACTTAAAGTAAGCCTGGCTGTACCCTAATGATGGATGTGGTTTAAGCAAGTTGAGAGACATTTTGGGGGCATATTTACACTAAAGTTTTCGATGACTATGCACACTTCCAGTGTTTGTTGGCATACTACTGCCCAATTACTGGACTTAATTCAGGCTTCAGGGTGGCTATGCGTTAGAAATGCAACATGTTTTTATCTATTTGTAGGTCAGAAACTAGATAAAAAGTCTATTTAGCTAATATTACTAAGATCAACAAGGTTTTGGGGCAAGTTAAGGCATTCACTAGGACTGCACAATATATCGTCTACGAACTGTTATCGCAATATAAGTCTCTGCAATACTGCTATCGCAGAACCGATATGCAAATGAGCCTCTTACTAATCACAGTGTTTCTGAAAAAGCCGACCAATCACAGTTCCAGGTGAGTTACTGGCTGTTTGATGAATCAAGCTCTTTATGTAATCTAACAAGGGTCAAATTATTTTGGCCAATCTTTGATCATTAAGTGTTCACTGAGGCTGTATTCTACACTTTTCTTGGATTTCATTTTTTCCCCAAACCTTTTACCAAAAACATATTTCATAATTAATCATAGTTCATTCTTACATGACCATTTTCAGACCTTTGATTACCCCTTTGAATAAAACAGGCTATTTTTGTTCCTGCATCTTTAGGACTGATATATGTAAATGCTGTCTTTCTGACTGGTTGCTCTGTATTGCAGCTCATTCAAAAGGCAACACAGGACTGAAACACTCCTTGGACCTTCAGAAAGAATGGGCGGGGCTAAACTGTACTTCAATAGGAAGATTATTATGCAAATATGTAAGAGTACAAAAACTATGATTAGAAAAAAGGGCTGCTTTGCAGGTTACTTTTTGTAACCTGCAAAGCAGTGTGGAAGGGGAGTGAATGTAAACACAAGTCTCATTAAAATATGATATGTGCCCTTTGATATTGAAAGCAACTGCAATTGCAATCTGTAGCAGTAAAATTTGCCCATATTGTGCAGCCCATGAAAGTATAAAAGTTTAGTGCTTGTTAGCTACATTAGCCTTCATTAGCTCCTGTGCAAAACTAAAAAAGCACACTTTAGACATTAAACTGTTTCGGCTGAGCGAGTACATTTGAGTTAAAGAGATAAACTGTGTGAAGTTTGAACCTTCCCAGATCTTATCATCAACAGTGTTAGAGCTGATAGAATCCTAAACTCCACAGACGTGTAAAAGACCCTGCCTCCACGTGTGTGTGCAGCCTACCGTTTCACCCCCAGCGCCAGAGTCCTGTAGGAGCTCTTCACCAGGCAGATGGCCTCCTGTCTGTAGCCACTCAGGGGAACTGTGTTAATACTGACAATCTCATCACCCACCTGGAGCTGCACTGACGCTGCTGGGCTTCCCTCCTCCACCTGTTCTCGGCCAAGGAGATACACACACACACACACACACACACACACACACATATTAATATAACTGTTAGGACATTCTATTGACTTATAATACTGTATACAGGCATAGATGCTAAAAGCACAGACCCAAATTCAGCATAATGCAGGGCCCTGTTTTGCTCACATCTTTTGGTGTGGAGACCAACTAGGTTTTTCAGGGAACCCTTTATTTGAGGGGTAAAACTTCACTGTAAAACTGCACCTTATCGTGACCCTAACTTTAAGATTTTCTTAAAAAGTTCAATTTGTGGTGAAAACAGCACATTTCCTAGTGGGGAGCAGCAAAATATCCTAACTTTTACAGAGGATATTTGGTCCTCAAAATGAATCAAATATATGCACAAACAAATACACACACACACACACACACACACACACACCTACCCACAAAGGGCTGATGTCACACTTGGCATTAGAAAAAAATGTGTAGTAAACTGTCATTGTCAGACAGCACTGGAGCATCAGGCTAAGAAGATAAACTTATGTGCTTGCAAGGTCCTCCTTGCTGCCGTCACTCTTTTCCTGAATTCCTTCAGACTGTTTTCACTCTCACGCCTTCTGTGTTTAAGAACCCACAGCTTTTAGCTGACTGATGTCCGGAGGGAAACTCTGGTCAGCGCTGATACAGCGCTGTGGTCACTGCAGTCGAAACCATTCCAAAAGAGTTTTATTTATCTTTAACCACAACAATGATAACAACCATGTGGCCCTTGTTCCATATGGGTCTGTGCGAACACTTCAGCCCAGCTCCAGTAGGACTGTAATTGTAGAACTGTCAGAACTGCTGTACCACCCCACTCAGTAAGAGGTAAGTAACTAAGACATATTCACACTTGGGAAACTTTGGTAATAAACAACAAGGTGCTCTATTACCAGAGATTGACATAATTGTTTTGGTATAGTTCTCTAACGAGTACCTACATGAATGAATTTGTACACACCGAAATTAAACATTTTCCAACTCACCGCAGGGATTAAGCCCCAAGAGCACCCGCGAATTGTGAACAACCGCGAATTTGTGATGTGTTAAAAAAAATGCCTATAAATGCCTATTTTCATAGTCTAAATGCTAAATATGCCCCAAAATATGCTCCCAAAACACTTTATTATCATTTTAAACTCAGCTTAACACATTACCCGTAGAAAAAATGTGAAGGTAAACTCGTATCCGTACTGTACAGTGTACACTGAACTGCTGTTTCCCGCAGTGCCCCCATATAGTACACACTTTTAATTATTTTAAAACGTAATTATTATTTGTCTTTTTTAAGGTTTTCCTTACCTGAGCGAAGGTAATTAGAGATCCAGTATAAAGTTACTCAAATTAGATATGCTTTCGCGCCATGGAGACATGAAACTGCCGTGCATTTTACTGTTTATGTAAAATGCACGGATACTTGTGTACCACTTATGTTAACCCCTTGCTATATAACCCCATGTCAGCATATAAAAGGCCGCAGGTGCCTTAGGACATCTCTGGAAGCGCCGCCACTCAGGAACTGATGGGAGAGATAAAGGAGGAATGTACTGCACATTTTAAATGCAGCACCAGGGAGAATGTATTCAGCTTGCAAAGCCATCACAAAGCCCAGCGTACTGACACGCTATCAGGGATGCCCACCTATCAGCTACCATCAGCAGCTTGTTACAGTCTATCCTTTAGGGTGCAAAAGAAAGGCAATCTGAGTGGGGCGGTTAAAAATTCAACAGGCCGAAACTCTAGACGCGCAGAGGCCGTGGTCCACGATACATGATCTCCTGCGAGGAAAGAGCTGAGGCCACTGAGGTATCGAGGTCTTCTTTTTGCAAAAGGTTTCTTCAAGCAACTTAACAGGACAGTCACATAATATATATACTTTTTATTTCTGTCATGCTTCGATATTATGTTTTTTAAAGCATATACACTGGGCTGGGTTGTAGGGGATCAAATACTTATTTCACTCAATGCCATGCAAATCAGTTTATAACTTTTATGTAACATGTTTTTTCTTGATTTTTGGTTGATATTCTGTCTCTCTCCATAAAAATGAAACTACCTCATAAACTAAAATAGAGAAACTGCCTTATGAATTAGTTCATTTTTTTGTATGTCAGCAAACTTACTAATTCAGCAGTGGATCAAATAATTATTTCCCCACTGTAGCTGTTCGTAGGTGGAGACAGCTCCATTATAATGTAATTCAAGAGAGAAAAGTAAACACACATAAAAACACACAGACACAGACACACACACAACCACACACGGAAATACACACAGAAACACACACACAAACACACAGAAACATACACACACAGACGCACACAGAGAAATACACACAGACACGCACAGAAACACACACACAAACACACACAAACATACAGAAACAAACACACACAGAGAAATACACACAGACACAGAAACACACAGAAACACACACACAAACACACACACATACACATACAGAAACACACGCACAGAGACACACACAGAGAAATACACACAGACATACACATAAACACACAGAAACACACACACACACACACATGCACACACACAAACACACACACACACACACACACACACAGACACACAGAGAAATACACACAAAGACACACAGAGAAACACACTCACACACACATACACACACACAGAAACACACACACACACACACACACACTCTCACACCCCTTCCACTCCCCCACACACCCCTTCTACACACCCACACACCCCTTCCACCCATCCCCACACACTCACACACCCCTTCCACACACCCACACTCTCACACACCCCTTCCACCCACCCCCACACTCACACTCACACACACACCCCTTCCACACACACCCACTCTCATACAGACCCCTTCCACACACCCCCACTCTCTCACATTGAGTCAGGCTGAAGCTCTGCTGCACCACAGAATCGTGTCTATGCTGGAGTGGGCGGGCCTATGCTGCTGTAGACTGAAATGGGGGGTCTTCTGTAAAGGTGAAATTACATCCATATTGAAGCTGTAGCTGCCATTTAAAGTAAATGAACCAATATCAAATGACACGATTCAGGCTCCACACACCTCTCAGCGAGAAGAAAAAGAGTGACAAAGAAGAAAAATACAGCTTGTCTCAACCTTCTGCTGTGCTAAATTAGCTTTGAGACACTGCAGGCCTTCCACTCTGCAGAGCAGCGGTCTGCGGCGGACAGCAGGAATATAAAAAAAGCAAATTGTCATTTCGACCTCAGTGGAGTTTGCTCCTGGCAGGCTGCTCGTCCACACAGTAATTACTCCTCGGAAAGCAGAGGGTGGAGCAGGCGAGGCCATATCAGCGAGCCTTTATGACCCTGGGCCTGACTGTAAAATGCAAATGCTTCTCAAACACTTTTAAATAAAAAGATAATCTTTATGAATAATCAAAAATCCCCAGCAGTCGTACTGCACAGTTTCATATTCATGCTGCGCTAATTTAGGAACGCAAGTGCTCTGTGGGATCCTGCAGATGTTCCACCCACATGACAGCACTGTATTTCTGTTAAAACCTCTCACACACACACACACATATACACACACACACACACACACACACACACACACACAGAGCACCTGCCCTGGATTTAAACCATTTTTCCATGCAGCTCGTGGAAAAATCTGTGGAACAGCAGTTTGTGCGAAAGCTGATGCAATAGGCATCCGCAACCTACAGGGGACAAATGCAGACATGAGCTCATCATTATATGCTGTTTTGACATCCATAAGCTTCTTCAGAAATGTGAAGGCCCAGCAGACCTTGGAAAAACAATGTGAGGTCAACTGAAGGTAATCAGAGAGGACACATTCTCTTCAGTGTTTGGAAAACAGGCTCCAGGTGGATCCTGGCATGCTCTGCATCAGCCTCGGGAGCTCTGGGTCGGCCCTGGGACTCTCCGGGTTGATACCAGGGACTCTGGGTCGGTCCTGGCACTCTCTGGGTGAATCTCAGAGACTCTGGGTCGGCCCTGGCACTCTCCGGGTTAATCGTAGAGACTCTAGGTCGGTCCTGGCACTCTCCGGGTTGATCCCAGAGACTCTGGTTCGGCCCTGGCACTCTCCGGGTGGATCCCAGAGACTCTGGTTCGGCCCTGGCACTCTCCGGGTGGATCCCAGAGACTCTGGTTCAGTCCTGGCACTCTCCGGGTGGAACCCTCTGCTGTTAAAATAAAGTACCTGTCAAAAAACTGTACTCCTCCAGGCTGTAGCTACTGTAGACTGCACTAAATGTTGTCTTGTCCAGTTGTATTGTTACTCTTGTGGTTTTCTTGCACACTCTTTTGTCCTGTCTAGTCATGTGATCTTGTGGTGTTCTGTTCTGCTCGGGTTACATCATGGTCCTGGAGTCACGTTGTTTCGTTTCACTATGGACACGTTTGTACATGGTAGAAATCACAATAAAAACCTACTTGATTAAGAAGAGTAACAAGCACTGTACATGTTATAGAAAGGGCCTGAGACACTATGAAAAGAACCAAACTGTGATGTCTGAATGACTGAACATCTTTTGGTGGGGGGGTTCCCGGTGTTCAGTGATCACAACAAAAATTGCTCCAACAAAGGAGAACCGGAGAACCAGCGAACCGAGGTTCAATGATGGTAGTGGAGAGTGCAGACCAGCCTGTCTGGTCTGATCCCACAGAAGATCTACTGTAGAACAAACTGCTGAAGTTGTTCATACTACTCCGACAGAAAGGGGTCAGAACACAGTGGTCTTAATATTCTGGCTGATTTCATAGTAGCTATCAGGCTTAGCAATATTCCAGTGTTCCATATTACACACACACACAAAGGTCTGGGCCTCAGTGGACGGCTGCAGTCGGTCTCTACTGTCTGGGATGTGACACAGGGGCTATTTATTCCCTTCCTGGTGAGATCATTTACTGTCTGAGTTGTGAAAGACAAAAACTCGAGCAGCCTCTGCTCCACATAAGCCAACGCTGCACGATTACACCTCGCTGTGTGAGCCACCGACGTCACGTTGGGTTTGAACCGGCTGACTGTGGGTTTAGTCACTGTGGCTGAATAGGAGGTTGCTCAAAGTGCTGCACAATTCAAAAGGAAACTGAAAGACAAACATTTCCCCCTTACAAAGACAAAACCACACAACTGATCTAGAGTAACAGCCCGGATCGGCTGCAGGACAGTTTTGACGTCACCTTCCACACCGCAGCTGTGGACAAACGCAACTGTAACAAAGCACTCAGTAAAGTACATTTACTCACACCTTACAGACAGCTAATATTCGGTCAATCACATTACATTCATCTGTTAATGTTAGTATTATTAGTCTGTTAGCCACAAGCTACAAGCTACTCACAAAATACAACAATACACTGTAACATGATACGCTGCAACCAGGGCTGGACCACCAGACTGTTGTTCCCAAGGGTGGGGGGGTGCTGCTAACGGGATTCCGCCCTGGGGCCCGTCTCGCTGTCAATACGGCTGGGGTGGGATGGGGGGGTGGCGACGCGATTCCGTGCCCACCCAAAATTACCATAGGGCAACACAACACGCCGCAACACAACACGATACGATACGCTCCAACACAACACAACACGCCGCAACACAACACAACACGATACGCTCCAACACAACACAACACGATACGATACGCAACACAACACGCTCCAACACAACACGATACGATACGATACGCAACACAACACCCTCCAACACAACACAACACGATACGCTCCAACACAACACAACATGATACGATACGCTCCAACACAACACGATACGATACGCAACACAACACAACACGATACGTTACGCAACACAACACGCTCCAACACAACACGATACGATACGCTCCAACACAACACGATACGTTACGCAACACAACACGCTCCAACGCAACACGATACGATACGCTCCAACACAACACAACACGCAACACAACACGATACGCAACAAAACACGATACGCTCCAACACAACACGCCCCAACACAACACGATACGATACGCAACACGACACGATACACTCCAACACAACACGATACGCTCCAACACAACACAACACGCAACACAACACCACACAATACGCAACACAACACGATACGCTTCAACACAACACAACACGCCACAACACAACTCGATACGATACGCAACACGACACGATACACTCCAACACAACATAACATGATACGCAACACAACACAACACCACACGATACGCTCCAACACAACACAACACGCCACAACACAACACGACACGATACACTCCAACACAACACAACATGATACGCAACACAACACAACACCACACGATACGCTCCAACACAACACAACACGATACGCAACACAACACAACACGATACGCTCCAACACAACACATTACGCTCCAACACGATACGCCTTAACACAACACGACACGATACGATACGCAACACGACATGATACACTCCAACACAACACAACACGATACGCAACACAACACAACACAATACGCTCAGATCGGAAAAGAGCCGTG
>JBBJLS010000039.1:1475743-1488465 GCA_037577275.1 Bryconaethiops microstoma | reverse complement strand
GTGTGAACAGTGTGAAATTCTTTCTCTGCATTTAACCCATTCACCAAGTGAAGCAGGGGGCTGCCACCAATGAGGGGCTCCCAGGAAGCAGTGTGTGGGGACAGTATCTTGCTAAAGGGTACCTCAGTGGTAAACAACTGGCAGTTGGGATTCGAACCCACAACCTTCTAAATAAATTGAATGTACAAGATGTTATAGTAAATGTTAAAACTAACCTAAATGGCAACCAGATTTTTAAAAAGAATTTCTGTGTAAGTAAATGAATGTAAACAACTTCTTTCAGAGTGGGCTTGGTGTAAATTATTGTATCTCAGAGAATCTTATTGAAATGGATTTCCTCACATCATTGACGAAGACATGAACCAGTCAGTTCTTGAAGTTGGTGTGTTGGAAGCAGGAAAATGGGATCTGAGCGATTTTGATGAGGACCAAATTTAGACATCTGGGACAGAGCATTTCCAACATTTCAGGTCTTGTGGGGTGGAAAGCCTTTCTGAATGTGCCATCATTTCTGATTCACTCTCCTTGCTACTTATGGTGCAGTATATGAATGAATGCATTCTGCAGACATATTTGTATTTGTCATATATTAAACAGAAATGATGAGTCTTCAAGTTATAATCTCTAATTTCCCCATCTGACCTGACAGTACGGACCACTGACAGCCTGTATTAGAGACAGCAGTGTATAGATTGTTCTCTCTGCATGTCTGTTTATAGCTGATGCATCTTTTTATAGAACATTTTTCAGCACACTGATCCCCCTCTTTTCCCTTTCGGCAAGCAATCAAGCTCTCATTTGTGTGATGTAATTGTCTTGAAGTCTTTTTGGCCTACGCTTACAAAAAGTCACAAATATTAAAGTGTGGGAAAACCAGATGTTCAAAAGTAAACAGGTGAATAAAGTTTGATATGGTTTCTCATGCATGACGTATATAAAAAAATAAAATGAGAGGTGTGTGTGTTCAGATGTGTTATTGACTAAATCACTGTCAACAAATTGGTACCACTACTGGACTGCAGCGCAATATAACTGCTGAATAATATGACAGGCTATTTATAGTGGAAAATAGAGCAACTGGGCATCCAAGGATTTCTCATTTTGCTGTTTTATCTTACTGTATTATATGTATTACTGTAATGTGTCTGTAATGAGTATCAGGCCAGTTCTGCCTGGCCTCAGAGCACCTATTGCTGTATTAGAAAAAGTTTTGGTTTCTACATCATAGATTCTGATCACACAAAATCTTACAGGCTCCCTCCCAACTAAGGTGACAAAATTCTGTTTTACATCACATTACATTACATTCATTTGGCAGATGCTTTTATCCAAAATGACTTACAATACGAGGAAATACTAAAGTTTTATGACGGTGTGAGAACCAGAGTTCTACATGCTAAATCTTCATGTAGGAGAGGAGATGCATGTCTTCAGGAGGTAGAGAGGGAGATTCTGCTCCTCTTGTCGCAGCCATGCATAGCCAATGTAGGTCAATTAGCGAAGGGTGACAAAATGTTATGCGTCAGCACTGGTATAACACGTAACTCTGATTCTAGTCTCAATTAAACAATACCAATGTTGTCATTTTTGGGGGATGAGGGGTTTGTGGCAAGAGGGGCAACCACACTTTTACACATGGTGCAGGGGGGCCCAGTTCTACACACACATCTCCTTCTTGTTTACAAAGCATGATTCTATTTGAGAGAAAAGATCACTGCATCATAAAGTGTGTCAGAAAGCTGGAAATGACAGTCAGCGCAATTCAATTTAAACAGATGTTCCATTTCACAAACGTTCTCATTTAGGATAATACTAAAGGTAGGTGGAGAACATGAATGTGTGCTTTGTTGTTTTTTATTAAACAAGCAGTCATTTTTTTAATAGGACAGGAAGCTGGAGGTGGCAGACTTGAAATGTCGAGATTTGCACTGGGAGTGACGAGGATGGACAGGATCAGGAATTCGTTTTTTAGAGGGACAGCTGGAGTTGGATCTTTTGGATGAATAGTCAGAGAGGTGAGACTGCGCTGGTTTGGACATGTGTTATAGAGAGACTGTGAGTGTGTTAGGAGAAGGATGCTGAGGAGAGACTCTGAGGGTGTTGGGAGCAGGGAGCTGAGGAGAGACTGAGTGTGTTGGGAGAAGGACGCTGAGAAGAGACTGAATGTGTTAGGAGGAGGATGCTGAGGAGAGACTCTGAGTGTATTGGGAGCAGGGAGCTGAGGAGAGACTGAGTGTGTGGGAGGACATGCAGACAGTTGGTGTGAGAGAGGAAGATGCAGAGGATAGAAAGAAAAGGAGACGGTTGATTCGCCGTGGTGACCCTTAATCAGGAGCAGCCCAAAGTAGAAGTAGTCATTTTTATAATGGGGCCCTCGGGCCCAAAAGACCCTAGTTATGCAAGCCATTTCACAAACGTTCTTATGACTTACTATAGCACAGACACCTTTAAAACATACTTCAAAATGTAAAATGTGTGAATAATCCCACTCTAACACAGAACAACTACTGTTTCAGGAGCAGCCCCACTAACACGTGACGGATCCATTTCCTTTATCTCATGCAGTCGTTTTGTTGAGGCAGACGACGGACGATACCATCGTCTTCGGAGGGGGATGCACAACTACCGTGAGTTTATTACACGTGCGTACATAGAGTAAGAGCACTTATGTTTGCACTGAATATAAACAACAAGTGTAGACAAACAAAGTGAATTTTGCCATTTCTGTTCGAAGTTCGTGCTGTTCGTTTGTAAGGGGTAAATGTGTGTGTACACATCCCTCCGGCGCTGCTGTTGCCATGTTCCCGTTTTCTCTATGGGTGTGGTGAAGAGAAGCGGCACGTCGGAGGGTGTGTGGCCCTTTAAATGTCTTAAAATTACTCAAATTAAGTCGTTTTTTGGTCGTTTATTTCACAATTTTTGCCATGTGTGGGTTTTAAGAGAAGCTTTGCTCCTGTACGACGTGCCTAGAAGTGCTTGTTTCAGGTAAGGTTAACATTAAATACCAATTTAGGTCTGTTTGTGATTTGTGTGTTTTTTGTCGTGTTTTGGTAAAAGCAACAGGTTGCAGGGTTGGGGTGAGCTGTATTTCCTCTCATAGGTGTATATTCTCATCTAGATGCGGGATAAGTGTGTTGTATACTTTATTATTGGCTGATTTATTCAGCCTCTCCTGTGCTGGAGAGTGGAGCCTGACTTCTTTAGCTTCAGTGTACAGCTGATTTGAGAGAACGGGCCTGACAAGGACAAAAAAGCATAAAACCAGAGGCCTTTTATTATTATCTTCAGCCACTTTCTCTTTGAAAAAAGACAAGACAGCCTACATTTCCGTTTTTTCTTTCGATAAGTTTTTTGGCAGGGGCTGCTGAGATGTCAAAATCCTTAGAGGAAGTTGAGAAGCTAAGTGGTGCTACAGAAATGTACAGCAAGCCTAAACATTTTGATAAATGCCGTAAATTTTCTTTTTAAAATCACTAAATAATTGTCTAATCGTAGTTTAACTTCTCTTTTCAAAGTCATCCAGAGTGATTTGGTGTAAATTGCTTCCTGATGGAGAAACATACACTACATGGTCAAAAGTATTGGGACACACCTGTTTTTCAGGGTTTGGGCAAGCGACAGTTTACTTCCAGTGAAGAGCTTAATCTAAATGCTTCAGCATACCAAGACATTTTGGACAACACCATGCTTGTGGACACAGTTTGGGCAAGGCCCTTTTCTATTCAAGTATTACTGTGCCCATAGTGTCCATAATGACAAGTTCAGTGTAGAAGAACTTGACTGGCCGTACAGAGTCCTGACCTCAACCACATCCAACACATTTGGGATGAACTGGAATGGAGATTGCGAGCCAGGCTTTCTCGTCCAACATCAGTGCCTGACCTCATAAATGAATGGGCACAAATTCCCACAGAAACACTTCTTGTGGAAAGCCTTCCAAGAAGAGTGGAATCTGTTATAGCTACAAAGGGGGACCTTTGTGTTTAGATGTAATGCCATTTAAAGTCCCTGTTGGTGTAATGGTCAGGCTTCCCAGTACTTTTGTCCATATAGTGTACCGAGTCAGAAAGATTCACAGTGGTAGTGAATGGAACTTTCAGTACCTTTTAAAGCTCCATCACACAGTTATGGCGTGAAATGGTTGAGTTTTGTGAGAAAGCTTTGGTCTGAAAGCATTTTTGAAGAATCTAAGCCAAAATAGTCATGTTAAAAAGCCTTTTTTTCCCCAAATATACCAGTTTTACCACTATTAATATTACATCTAAAGTGGATCTGAAGGTGCATCCACTTTTGGGTATATTTATGCTGTAGACATGGCAACATTTGGTTCCTATCACCATATTTGTAAAGAAAGAAATCTGTGGAATTCTCCATTAAATCATTCGAGTGCATGCCTGGAAAAGGAAAGTATGTCAAATATTCTCCAACATAAAAATGTCTGTAAATAAGAAAGAACAGACCTTTTAGCAAATTAACTTTCTATGTAGGCAACACTTTTACTTTCACTTTTAAGTGAGTAAACATGGGGGTTCTGTGGTCACCATGATTTCATTTCTTCTCAGATCTGCATTATTAGTTCTTCAGCCTGTCTTATCAGGTCTAGTGAAGCTGATTAACTTATTTTGTTTATAAAATGAGTCCTGAAACCGTTTAAGAGAAAAAGGCCACATCCATGTGCCGTAGATTTGATTTATTGAAAAGAAGTATAGGAATGAATGTATTGAGTCATTGCCATTTACAGTTTAACTTCTATTTTTTCCAGTACAGGCTTGGTTTGTCGCTGTGATTGGATTTCACAACAGTTAAACCTTTTATTTTAATCCAGTTTATTCTGAAAGGTGTAAACACTCCAACCGTACTTGCGTGCACACAAAACAACCAGACAAAAAGTACAGGTTTTTGTGCCATGTCCAAGTAATTCTTGGCTAAGTTTACTAGGAAAACATTTTTAAGATGGTAGTAATGCATTTTATGATAGTCTGCATCAGTTGAGTGAGTGGTGGATTTGATTATGGCACCTGAAATGTGGAACATAATTTTGACCCAGGTATCAGGAGCCTGATTGGTTAAAGATCAGGAAGATCACTAAAAACTCCTCTTCTTGTAACCACTTTTTTCTGCATCACCCTCAAACGGGAGTGATCAAACTTATGAAATATTTTTAGATGACTATTGAAAGGATCAGGATCTAAAATGACATTTATATGATAGATTCTGGATATTTTACAGGCAGAAAGGCATCATTTCTCACAAATCAGTTTGTTTGAGAGTCAGTTCCAAGAACCAGTTTATCAGTTTGGTCCTAATTAAGCTGCCTACAGTTTTGTGATTAGTTTAGAGTTATCTGACACAGTGTATTAGTCCGTCAACGGAGTCTCGACTTTCAGAGGAAACGGAAGTGTATTATTGTGTACAACAGCATATATATGAAACTTCTTTTCTTGTTTTCTAATTACATTTCCTAAAGGTAGGCAGCTTATGAACAGAACACGTCCTACAACGGAATCTTGGCACTCCAAAAGAAAACATTAAAATTTTTACAAGAAAGATTTTCCAACACAATGGAACTCTGTCTGTTAATTAAGTATAATTTAATTGCATGACAGTCCCTGAGAGGCCTAACTCGATGTATCAAGATCTCGCAATCACCTGTGTTGAATCATACGCTCAGATCCTGTATGACCAGAATGGATGGTTTGCGTGAGTCAGATGGTCTCAGATTGTTCACAACATAAACTAACACTGTTTTTGATCTACGAATGCTTGAAAGCTTAAATGGAACTCCCAAGTTCCTACATATAAAGTTTGCACCAGCATGAGTCTGGAAATGAAAGGCAAGATAGGCTGCTCCATTTAAAACTTAGACAAGTCTTAAGACACTTTCTCATCATTCTCAAAGCAGTACTGTAGTGCTGTATGGCGTGGTGGTCAACCAGGATCTAAGGACATGATGAAAAAATAAATAAAGACCTTTATACTGTGACGTAAAGCTCTGATGTGTAATAATTTGTGGCTAAGTAAAAGTTCCTTTTTAAGTTTGTGACTTTAAGGTTAGACTGCTCTCAGTGATTCAGTGCCAAGTCGCGCCAACTCATGGTGAACAATGGGGTGCCAGTGCTGAGAGAACCTTCTGTCAGTTTTGTCTGAGTGCCACCCTCTTGACTGGGCAGCACCATCTATTTACTTACCTTCAGTTTGAATTCATAATTTGATTTAAAAGTTTGTTCAGCAGAAAGTCAACTCTTTCTGCACCTTACTACCAAATGTAGACAATCAGTCAAGACTGGTTGGTTCTCTCAAACTTCTTCAGATTTTTAACAGAGTATTTTTCGACATGATTTTCCAAGATGTTGGTGTGCCGAGTCAAAGCGGCCACTATGGGTCCAACAGCTGGTGTAAAAGTTTAGTTTTGAGTTATATTTCGTGCTGTCTACTTTTATCCTGCATTTTGGCACACTTAACTGTTATCTGTCATAACATTGCGTTCATTCAAACGTCGCCAGCTCTATATTTGGTCTTGTCCTGTTGTTTTGTTGTTCTTGTGGATTCTTGCACTCTCGCTCTTGCTCTCTTCACACTCTGTGTATTTAGTTCTGTTTGCTCTTATGTAGTCTTGTGGTGTTTCTGTTTTTGTTCTTGTTTTGCACCATGGTTCTAGAGGAGCGTTGTTTGGTTTCACTATGTAATGTGTGTATATGGCTGAAATGAAAATAAACCTGTTTGACTTGACTTGAGCCACGAGCGTACATAGCTAAAAAGTAATGGAAGCTTAATTAACCTTGTCAAACTGGATCATCACACTCTTAAATAATGTCAAATAGATTTACTTATGTGGTTTTTGACAGTGTATGACAATTGTCTGTAAATAATGCACAAAAAAGTGCAGACAAAATTCAGTCATTTTAGCTGTTTGTAGTGATATGCTGTACATTTTTTTTTGGAGCTAACAGCGTATTATCTAATGAAATCAAATTGTGAAGTGAGATTTACAACCCTAACCATACATTCACACTTACAGGCAGAAAAGCAACCAGTTATTTAATACAGGAGCAGGTGATTGAGTAGCTGTGATTAAGTGACAAGTGACCGGGCAACGAGCAACAAATCAAGTTTCTCCATTTCATATAAATAAAGTGTAACATGGCAAGTTTAATGATTGGCTTAACCAACATCCTTCAAGCAAACTGTAAACCTGGGGGTCCAAGGTCCCCAGCCTGTTATTCTCAGAATTTTTTGTTCCAGGATTACTACCATTAGAAACAAAAATGGCAGAAAATGGAAAAGAAAATACTTGTGAACATAAAACTTCAGTTAATATTTTAAATAAAATGACGATACAGTACTGTGCAAAGGTCATCAATACCTGCAATTTTTTTTAATAGTTAAAAACTATTTGTATAAGCAGGGTGTTGTCTTCACATTAAGATGACTAAACATACTAAATAAGACAGAATAATGAAACTAAAAAGAATTCATACAAATAACATGCAGTAAATAGTGATGTTATGTTCAGTATGTCTGTGTGTTCCTTGTGGAAGTTCAGTATTCCTTGTAGTTTGAATCAGAAACCTGGTTTGACTCACTCAGTCCTTCATTAAGTCAAATCAGGAGCTGCTGAAAGATTTTCACAAATCCAACTGAGAAGGAATCAGAAACCAAACCTGTGTTCTACTCACCAGCTCACACAATATCAGCTACTTTTTACAAACAGAACAAATAGTTTTACTGCTTTCTTGTTAATTTGCATTTATTCTGCTGTTAACTTAGTTAGTAGAAAGACACTTCACACTGAAAAATGCTGTACTTTCAAAGGGCTGTACATAAATAGAACAAACTTTTTTACATTTTCTTGTCAGAAGCTGGACAGAATACACACTAATTTGTGACAAGAGCAGTGGCCTCATACACATCTACTTTAGGCAGACCTGAGGTGACATTAGAGACTTGTGTGCTCATGTGAGTTTACCATAATGTTATATAGTAAGAAACTTGAACAGGATGAGTTTATCTTTGGTCATTGTTAGAGTAACTTCAGTCTAGAATGAGGCAAAAAGTCTGTATTGTTAAGTCCCCTGAAGCCTGTGTGTGTGTCTAAAGACTGTCTCTGTTGCAGGTCGTAGCTGGTCTCCGCAGGTGTGGGTTTGTAACACGCAGAGACAATGAGCGAGTTGGAACAGTTACGGCAGGAAGCCGAGCAGCTACGCAACCAAATCCGGGTAAGAGAGGCCTGAGGAAACCCAACTATGGGTGTAAAGATGTGCTGACGTGTTGTGATGGTGGTGACACCACTGCATAGATTTTTTGATTTTTTTCTTTTTTTTTAATATTAAAGCTATTCTAATAATTATAGCAGTATTCAATTAAATATGCCGATTTTGGCCATTTTTGACCTCGTGTTCTGTTGTGTTTATACAACAGTTTGGTAAAGTAAAGAAAAAAGTAATGTAAAGAATCCCCAAAAAGACTCCCTGTCAGCAGTGGCGAGTATCTGGTCTGTAGGACAAACAAAGCAGTGGGGTTTTGGACACCCAGCTCTCTTCTATATGCTAGTGCTATCCTGTTAGAACTGGACCTTGGAGAAATGGAAGGAGGTCACCTGTCCAAAGAGTCCTGTTTTCTTTTTCCATTTACCTGGAGAAGTGATTCCACAAGGAGGCAGGGAGTGTGATGCTCTGGGTAAATCCTGGGTCTGGGTGTTCATCATTGTGGACCAGGTACACCCTTTCATCGCAGTGGGATTCTATGATGCCGGTGGCCTCTTTCAGCAGAATAATGCACACTTTGTTCAAAAATGGTTTGAGGGCCTTAACAGAGAGTTCAAGGTGTTGCCCTGCCATCCAGATTTCCCAGATCTGTTGTTACATAGCACCTAGTGGTGAGCAGTATGACGTAGGTGTGGTGAATAAAAACTGAATGGGTTTGAAATTTGAGGTCTTATGATGCGTTGAATCATTTCGTAAATAATGGATGTGAAACCAACTCGCTGTGAGGTAATCTGCTTCTGCAGTGTAGTGGTAATAATACACAGCAGTTTGGGTTGTTTCCTTAAATAATATTTAATGTGATTTTTATGTTGTGTTTTATTTCTGAACAGGATGCCAGGAAGGCTTGTAGCGACTCAACTCTTTCACAGGTATGTTGTAATGTTTAATATGAAACTTTTAATAAAAAGAGAAAGTTTGTATTAGCATCGCATTAGCAGTGAGTTTGGATGTATTTGTCCCAATTTAATACCATAAGAAAATGAGGCTAGCTTTAATACTGACAAACAATAAATCAAGGATTAGAAGTTAGCATGAAAAACATTTCCTTTGTACTCATTTTTATCAATACTCAAAAATGTTAGTACCTTATGAATAAAGTCTAATATACTTAAGAGTATATAATACTTTATTTACACTAACTGGGACAAGCACTTGATATAGTCACCTTTAATTAGTACCCATTGACTTTCCTGACTGAACACACACTGCACAAAGTTTAGTAAGGCATCCTGTCATTGTGCTTGTTTTCCAGATCACAGCTGGTCTGGACTCAGTTGGACGGATACAGATGAGGACAAGACGCACACTTAGGGGTCACCTAGCCAAAATCTATGCCATGCATTGGGGCAGCGACTCAAGGTGTGTATGTGCATTCTGGTTTTTTTTTTTCTGTATTCGCTCTAAATTATCCTCAGGACTGTTGGTTTTATTTTTTCCCCACAACCACTGACTGAAATTTTAGGTGGCAGCACTCTTCCTTTATGTGTTATTGTACTGTAGCTTGAGTGGTTAATAGTTTTGTGCGTATGTGTGATGATTTATTTATGTTTTTTGCCCTGGAGCTGAGGGCTACTTTCTTATTTATAAAAATAGTTCTTTTTTACGTCTCTAATACTTTTGTGTTTAGGTTACTTGTCAGTGCTTCCCAAGATGGCAAATTAATCATATGGGACAGCTACACAACAAATAAGGTAACATAACGCTTAAGCTGCTTTAGTGATGCTTTTAGCCTACCTCTTTCCTTAAAACATACTGAGCATTGAGTAAAACATATCACTGCCAAACTAAAACCTATAAAACATCATTTGAACAAAACACTTGCTGTGTTCGCTGTGTGAAAATCTCATGATGGGCAAGTAAAAATGATCCAAAATCTCTTTGAACAAATGTTCTTTCCCTAATTACATTAGTTAAACGGTTATGTACATTTGTATTCAGTCTTAATTCAAACTGGTTGCTGTTGCTTTCTATGTCAAGGAATGACAAAAATGTGCCAGTTTTACTTTCTGCTAGACTAAACTGTAGAAGTTTTCATCAGCTTCAAGTGATAAAGTTCTGATGAATGTAGAAATGAAACTGTTGAATCTGCATGTTTCTGTTGAATGTGTTTTGTTTCTTAGATGCACGCGATCCCACTGCGCTCGTCCTGGGTGATGACCTGTGCCTACGCGCCCTCAGGCAACTTTGTGGCCTGCGGAGGCTTGGACAACATCTGCTCCATATACAGTCTGAAGACCCGAGAGGGAAACGTCAGAGTCACAAGAGAACTGCCTGGACACACAGGTAAAGACACACTAGCTGCTAAAGCGTCAGTAACTCCTGACTCATCCAGAAATGCTGCTGTATGAGGTTATATTGAGGTTTACATTAGCCAGTCATAGTAAACCTATTTTAAAAGACATGTTGATGAAAATGTCTCTGCTCTGAACATCATCAATGCTTCATTGATAAAATGGATGGCTGATTATTATACGTGAAAAGCCAGAAACCAGCCAGCAGAAGCTCAAAATAAAATCTTAATATAAGCAGCGCACCACAATCACAGTTTGCAGCTCTGTAAAATTTACATATTAACAGTTCAAATCGCACAGTTGGCTGTTGCAAGCAGCACACACAAATTATGGCAGATATGTATAATATAAGTGGAATTTAGTGGATATTTAATATTGTTTATGCATAATTAAGAGATGAGTAACGAAAATATAATTCCTAAGTCAGTAACTGTAATTTGATTACAGATTTGATTTTTTTTCTACATATTACACAAAAGGGTAATCATGCTACTGTTACACATTACTTTGTACTGTTATACTGAACAGCAACATCTTATTTGTTAGTGAGATGGGAATATAGCATGGATGTGAACATAATGCTTATGGGCTTTCTTTTTTCCCTGCAGGCTATTTGTCTTGCTGTCGCTTTATAAATGACAACCAGATAGTCACCAGCTCTGGAGACACCACATGGTGGGTTTCTTAATTCAGTGCTTTCAGTGCCAGGCATTATGTTCCCCTGTGAGGAAACATAATGCCTGGGCCACACTACAGAACAATAGTGCAGATCTTGAAGCTGATTCAAACCTCACAATATTTGAAAAAGGTGCCCTGGTTTTCTGCTAGTCTTAAGCAGTTATCTTTCCAGATGATCCTGTGTTGGGGCTGGTATAATCCAGTATTAAGCCCTTAGATTTACTTACTGCCCAGTCATCATGACTTTCCTGATTTTGAATTGTACATTTAAAATGCAATCAGTACAGATGTATTAACAACACATGGGGAATAACAGATCCACCAACTACAGACTCTGGCTAAATTTGTTTTATCCTTAAATGAAAAATGTAGTCATTACTTCATCTAAACATTACTCGCGCCCATTTCTTATGATAAATATTGGAAGGAGAGAAGAAAACTACCAAGGATTTTGGGGTGGATACTTGATGGTGGAATGTGTGGAATGTTTTTTGCACTGTTCGCTTCCTAATGCAGAAGGAAGTCAGGTAGTTCAGATTACTGTTAGGAAGCTGAATGTATTTCTGAGCCCTTTTTCTTTTTTGCACTGGGGAGATTCCCAGTGGTTGTATGATTTGTGTGACGCCTACTTTTAGTGAAAGAACGAAACGTGTATGTGCGTTGCATACTTTTAGTGAAGGAACACTGATGGGCAAAAGACCAAAGAACGTTTACGTCAGACTGATGAGGTTGTGGGAATCAGTGCTGCACTGTCACTTAAGTCACTCCACATAGACTTACTATTGATCAGAACTTCCTACTGTGTCCTTTATCCTTTTAAGCTCTCTCCTTTGCATAAACATAGAAAACTGACTGACCACGCTTGCTTTCCAGTGCATTGTGGGACATTGAGACAGGCCAGCAGGCCACCAGCTTCACGGGCCACACAGGCGATGTGATGAGTCTGTCACTCAGCCCTGACTCCAAGACGTTTGTGTCTGGTGCCTGTGACGCCTCCTGCAAACTGTGGGACATTAGAGATGGCATGTGCAGGCAGACCTTTACTGGCCACGTCTCCGACATCAATGCAGTCTGTGTGAGTGCCCTTTTTTATAGAAGTATTCTTCTTCATATAGTGTCCATCACACTGAGTGAACTCAGGTTCTCTGGTCTTATAGTTTTTCCCCAACGGAAATGCCTTCGCTACCGGCTCGGACGATGCCACCTGCAGGTTGTTTGACCTGCGTGCAGACCAGGAGCTCATGATGTATTCTCACAACAGCATTATCTGCGGCATCACCTCCGTGGCCTTCTCCAAGAGTGGCCGCCTCCTGCTGGCCGGCTACGATGACTTCAACTGCAACGTCTGGGATGCATTAAAAGGCGAACGTGCAGGTGATCACTTTTTCTTCTCTTATTCTGTTTTCTTACAGGAGATTTCTTTCCTGTGTATGAAGCTGAGCTGATTGTACTGCAGATTTTTATCTGTGCACATGTTTTTATATATATA
>JBBJLS010000039.1:1452191-1475643 GCA_037577275.1 Bryconaethiops microstoma | reverse complement strand
TATATATATAAATAAAATAGTGTGTGTAATATATTATATTCATACTTACAAGATCACTTTCTCTGATGTTAAAAAAAAAAAGGAACCACACTGACCATAAGATGACTCATCAGCACCATATCTCTCCCCAGGTGTCCTTGCTGGTCACGACAACAGGGTCAGCTGTTTAGGAGTAACTGATGATGGCATGGCCGTGGGCACCGGCTCATGGGATAGTTTCCTCCGAATCTGGAACTGACCCCACAGTGATGGACTTAACGGAGGACTGACCATCTGCAACCCCACTACAGATACAGCTGTGAGATCACCCTGTTTTTAACTTCCCACAACACTCCTTTTGTATTCATTTATTATAATATTACTGTGAAGAGGCCAGGTCGACTTGTTGGAGGTCAGACAGCAATTAATCGAGAAGCATCATTGTGTTATATATGTACATATAAATGTATATGAATATAAATATGGTATATATGTACAGTAATGTGTGTATATGCTATATATATATGCTTATACAGTGGAAATGTATATATTTTTGTAGGTTTACTTCCAGTCCTTTACTTGTTTTGGGATGCTTCATATACAGTATATTTGCAAATCATGATGGTTTGAACCGGGGTTATTTTTAGGAGTTCATGAAACATATGCAGTCATATGCAAAAGTTTTCGTGCCTCTGGTCAAATGACATGCTCTGAACACATTTATAGAGAACACACTTCTGCACATTTTGATCCATTTTTACTGTTTATTTGCTGAAATAAATATATTGGGTAAAACAAAAAACAAAAGTGCCATGTGACACTATATTTTGTTTTATTATTTTCTGATATATTTAACTCTGCCAATAAACAGAATGTGAAAATCAACAAAACCTGTTTTGCATATGACTGTGCACATGCATAATGTATGTTTTTAAAATGGTGATTTAAGACTCTGGTTTTTCATTTGGTTATTAAAGCACTGTCTAATAGATACTGTGATTGTATTTGAAATCATTTTAAGAATTCATATCCTCAGTAATGATAAGGATATGACTCAACTTTCACTGATTAATTAGAATGGATAGTGGGGGCAAGCAACCTGACGTAACTGGCAGAAACGTCAAAGAAATCTGTGCTCCGGTCTTGATTTGGCAGTATATATACATATGATTCAACCAAAAGCACTTTAAGTTTTCTAGATGAAATATTTTCATATTTAAAGCACAGACTTTTGAATATTCGGTAAATAGAGGGTCTTAAGCCTCTTTGGCTGCAAATGACAGCTTATTAGTCAAAATGTGTTATTGCCAGACTGAGTTTTGGTAAAAACCCTGCATGTTGTAGCACAGTGCTTTTAATTTTGATGGGCTGAGTGACTGACTAAATTAGCTATATTTACACTCCTTGGTTTAATCACAAAGAACTCCATAGAGGTTGTATTTTCCTACTTATGTATTTATGCTATGATAATGCTAGACTGGCCTGAAAGGGATCACTAAAAGAAAAGCCGACATGCCCAGCCCTAATGGACAAACAGAACACAATCATTAAATGTTTACCTTGTGTACTTTGTCTCCTATCAAACCAGCTTTTTATGGACACATTAATATCTCCTATATAATGCAGAACGTTTCTGTTTGGTTTTGCACTGTAGAACATTTTTGCCTCGTGGCTTTTGATCTGTCTGACACAACCTGAGATAAAAAGAGGCGAAGAAAAAGACTGGGACCAGTGTTTTTAGGGAAAACCCATTTGAACATTCCTAAACACTGGACAAATGTGTTTGGGGCCTCTGGGTTTGGGAAATTGACTCCACACACACGTCCATTAGAATGTGTTATCATTCGCATAAAGACTGTAGGTAATTCTGGCTTCAAATTCAAAATATTAAGTGACCAAAAGTTCCCAAGACTCCAGGACTGGTTTGGGAACAGCTGTAAACAGTTTCCTCCAGGATCAATAAAGTTGTCTGATTCTAGACTATAGATCATGGTAATTGAACACTATAAAGAAATTGCTCAGTAGACAGTGTTCCATATTTCTTACAGTTTGCAATACTTCTCCTTTTGTAGAAGGTGGAATAGCAACAATTGAGGGAATCACAGAACTGACCATTTGATAGGAATAATTCAGCCAAAAATGCTAATGTCATTAACAATGAATGGAAAAGAACAGCCTCAGGTTTGCATCATGTGATGCCTAATTTCTAGCTACTGACTTAAGCTCACTGGTGACCATATGCTTGTTCCAGATGTTCTTTTAACTTATTTTAGTGAGGTCCATCAGTGCCATTACTTCGAGCATTCCAATCAGTGTCTGCTACTACCACACTTTCACTGATTTGTAGAAAAAATACAGCCCCTTCAATAAGCCTTATTGTTTACTCTTACTTACATGCATTTACAGTGTATTTGTAACCCTTTTTTGGCATTATGGACTGTATTGACTACACCGAGGCCTTTCAACATTAGTTACTTTTCCAGACAGTGACCAAACTGGACACATGTTGGTTTAACTGCTACAACCCTGGTCCTTAAGATTGGAGAACAGTGTTTTTACTGGTGTTTCAGTGAAGAGCGAGCAGAATTAATGGTTTTAGTATTGTCAGTGCTCAGTGTTTCTGGTGGCAGCAACTAGAAGGGCATCTGCCACTCCTGCTGAAACAGTGGTGTTAAAATGCCAGTTTTAAAATGATAGTTTGGAATGGAAATCAGAACTCGGTCTCTCTCCATTTGTGAATGAAGTGCAACAGGCCAGGGCCCAAAGTGTAAAATGGGGCCCAAAGTTTTTTTGGTTTTTTTTTGTCTTAAATGAATGTTGTTTTGAGCCAGTAAAACCAGGGTTTTTATGCCCTGATGTATTTTATAGTGCCATAATGTGGAATAATCATTTAAAAAATGATTTTTATAGTCTCACCAGTTTTTTTGTATTTGCACAGTGGCTTGGTGATAATGGTATGTTGATATTGTATACAATAAAAAAAGCTTTAACCAAACCCAACCTGTCGTCAATTTGTCATCAGTAAAGAACATGCTGCAACAAACTACCAGTGTTTATTAAAACAAGACAGTGAGACATTTCTTTAAAAAATAAAATTCAAACAAAAACGTGCAACCATTAGTTGCAACACCACACATGGGGCCCGTTGCGGCATGATGAAGGACGAGCGGTTTGATGTGAAATGCTGTTCTTGAGAAACTTAGAATTTAGAACTGGTCAGTTGAGTTTAGGGCTTCAAACACCCTCAGAAAACAATATTACATGAAAGTTGTGAATACACTGCCTGATGATCAAGACATTTCAGTAGTTCTGAAGATTTTTTTTAGATGTTCAGATTTGCCTGTTTCACCATCATATTTCACCACCAGAGGAAATTTAAGCAATTTCCTCCGGGATTTCTGATTCAGATCATTACATCAAACCCTGCGAGCATGTTGTCTGCTGTTGTTAGATTGTAAATATAAGTTTCATTTGTGCTATCCCAACCCCTAGTTCCCTTTTCTATCACTATAAATAAAGCAGAATAAGCAAGTTTCTCTACAATGTGCCATTTCCCATCAAAACATTGAATATGCAGTTGAATTATGCAGAAATTTAACAATCTGTGGAATTAAGAGTTCACTTATTACAGTTAAGCAGACTCTTTAAAAAAAAAAAAACCCAAAAAAAACAACATGCCCTGATTAATTTGCTGTTAGAACATTTACTTTTCTATATATTTTTTTTTTTATGAAATCAGACTTTTAAATAGAATTAACATATTTAATACTTATTTTCTCTGTACATTGTCCACCCTTCCAACCAGGTATTAATATTAAACAATAATACACATCCAGATAAATTGTTAATATTTTAATTGTATTCTCTAACTTTTTTAGACTGATAGTCCAGGTGAACATTTACACGGTTTTACAAAGAGTTCATAAAGTTAGTTTTCACACTGGTTTAGAATTACAGAAAGGTTTCTGAGGAACATAGAAAAACCAGGCATTGTGGTCAAAAAGCTATCTACAAAATACATCATTTCCTCAGGCTGGTGTTGACTTTTTGAACTTGGTTTCTCTTCTCTAGAAAAAAAGGCTCCTTTTCAAGTCAGCGGGATAGAAGTACTCTGGTTTTGCACAGTACAGGTTTCTTTAGTGTGCCTTGAAGTGCCATGTAGTCTCCTGTGCAGTAAAGAAGGCTGCAGTGCTCTGCCTCAGATTTCACAGTCAAGTATTTTTCCACCTTCTGTAGCCATGAACAGTGTTTTCTCCTTCATATTCCACTCTCAGGGTCTTCGTTAGTGTAATCAGATCAGGACAGATTCAAAGTAACACAGCAATCAAACCACTAAACTGTTCGTTTTAGAGTTGCCTGAAAACCAGCTTTTAATAGTTTGAGACAACCGTCCACATGAATATAGTGGCTTTGACAAGTCAAAATGGACTTAATCAACTGGAAGTATCCTCCTGAGGTGGTCTGGGTGCTGGGACCAGAGCGCTGTCTGTGTGAATGGAGTCGCAGATCAGGTCTGTGGCTGCAGATACTGACTCGTGAAGTTCTCCAGCTGCCTCTCCAGCTCTGTTGCTTTATGCCTGGAGGAACAAAAATAATAAGGTTATGTACTCTTCTGTAATCCAGTGTTAGGTGCTACTCTATTTTTCACCCCAAGTCTGAAAGGCAAATGACCCATTCTTTACGGTCTGTAGGTTTCATGATCTGTCACGTCTTAGTATGGAAATACAATTACTTTTTGAATTCAATTTTACTTATATAGCACTTTTCACAACCAATGTTGTAACAAAACAGCTTTACAGAATCCAAGTCCAAGCCCCTGAGGAGCAAAGATGAGGAATATATATCACTATTTGACAAAGGATTAAAATGAAAAAATCTTGCTCTGGAAATGTACACTACATATAATTATTTTAGAACTTTTGTCATTTCTAGTTAAGTATCCAAAAATGGGATATCCCAAAAAGATCCAGGTGAAAAACTTTGACAGCTACTAGTCAATGGAAACAATTTCAACAACTTACGTTGCCTGTGAGAAATAGGTTCTAAAACAATCTACAAGCTCTCGAAAGGTGACATTTTTAAAACCCAGAGTGTAATTTTTTTTTATGCTACAGACTGCGTATTTACCTGAGGATTTTGGAGCGAGTTTGGACCATCTCAAGCTCCTGGATCTTTGTGGTTAACCGGCTAATGTCTTTCTCCAACTCTCGCTGTGTCACGTCCACCTGCTGGCACAGTCGGGCAAAAGTGCTGGCAATCTCCCTGCAAGCACAAACAAAAATCTTTCATTCACCTAATAGCAGGCATCTTCAGAACAAGGATGGACCTGGTTATTCAAAATTCATCTTTGGTTGGGCAGCCAGTAAATTAATAAATAAATAAATAATTTTGCAAAACGGGAACCTCTGTGAAATCTCCTTCATTAGTCACTACACACAGATCAAGTCAATTATTGTTTGAGTGGTTACATGAGTATTTGTGCATACAAGGATATATACAATGATTTCCCAAAACAATGAATACAATATTTTGTTTTGGGGAATATTTGTGTATTATAAATCTCTGGTGCAGTTATGTGACAAAGAAAATTAAGCAAACCATTATATATAAACTTCCTTTCATGCGACTTACAGCTACCAAAAAAAACTAATGTTAACCTATATGTCCAGTTTTCCCACACCCACACGAAGCCTGAGCCTGATCTAATGAGGTTTCATGGTCATCACCATTTATTCCAAGACAATGTTTCACCCCTAACACCATCTAAGAAAATCAGCTCATACTGTTTTAATTTTCTTGTTTGTAAAGGCAAAAAAAATCTCATGGATGTTTAAATACTATTTGTTTAGTGGAGAAATTCAAATCCAGAAATGGTTTGAATTTTTTCAGAGACAATGAAAATGCTGATGGATTTTGGGTTGGTGGTGATGTCAGATGGGGAACGTTTACTTATTTGATGTTAACTATAAAAGAGGCCATTACTTTCATTATAATCTATCTTTCCTTATAACTGGCCTGTTCAGGATTTTAACCAGCACATCCTCTGCTTCCTAATCCACTGTAGTGCACGGACACTGAGAAAGGTGGTAAATGGTGAGGTCACTTACTGCTGGACCTGGTGGCTGCAGTTAGAGCTGGTGAAACTAATGATCATATGGAGCTTCTCTGTGGCATAATCCACAAATTGCTTCTTCAGAGCTCTCTCCTTGGCTTTAGTGGTCCATGTAAGCCTCTCATACAGGTACAATACACCATAAAAACTCATAGACACTGCGATGACTCTCCAGCCTATCATCCTCCACACCTGTTAAAGGGATAGAGACAGGTGGATGTTGTTACATTGGTATCCATCATACATCTTTCTGTGAAATCTGCCAAGGCTCCCCAGACTCTACAGCTACATTCACATTATGAGATTAATAGCTCAAATTTACTCAAATGCAATATCCATGCCTTGGCAGTGCAGATTTGTAAGACCACTGACGAAAAGACAGGAAGCAGATCTGGAGGTGGCAGAGTTGAAAATGTTCCACTGGAAGTGATGAGGATGGACAGGATCAGGAATAAGTTAGAGGGACAGCTCAAGTTGGACCTTCTGGAGGAAAAGTCAGAGAGGTGAGATTGTGTTGGTTTGGACGTGTGCTGAGGAGAGACTGAGTGTGTTGGGAGGAGGATGCTGAGGAGAGACACCGAGTGTGTTGGGAGGAGGATGCTGAGGAGAGACACCGAGTGTGTTGGGAGGAGGATGCTGAGCATGGAGCTGCAGGGAAGATGAGAAGAGGAAGGCCTAGCAGAAGGTTTATGGACATGGTGAGGGAGGACATGCAGACAGTTGGTGTGAGAGAGAAAGACGCGGAGGACAGAAGGAAATGGAGACACTTGCAACTCCTAATCGGGAGCAGCTAAAGTAGAAGAGTCCCACATTTGTATCAAAGTAGTGATGAGCAAATCAGCTATTTCACTGCACCTCTGTTCCCTGCTGACTAACTCAGACTGACTTAAAGATATCCACTGCTGACACGCTGTCATGTGGAGGAGTCCAGTGGCTCAAATTTGACCAAACTGATTTTTTTTGTTCCTTAGAGATGCACCAATACGGGAAATATCAACTGATGCCAAGATCACATATTTTTCCATGCAATATGGACCGATTCCATTACATGTACAAATGTAGACATGGGGATGAGCATCCCAAAAAATAAAACGTTTACAAGTGCATGTAATAAAATGCAGATTTGAGCATTGTTCAAGAACAATACACATCAAATATGGAGTCCTAACATTAGTCAAACCTAAACATCTATCCGATGGTGATAAAAATATCTGCCGATACTGATGTGATTCCACTATTACTGTGCAACGAAAGACAAATTCTGCATCAGATAAAGGCAGAAAATCAGATCTGTGCCAATTCAACACTGTAATGTAAACGTAGCTTTGGTTCTACCCACCACTCCTCCGACGATAACCACACTCATGGAGGCGCGCGAGGTGAGTGAGGCGACGTTGGCAGCCATGGTCATCATGAGCTCTTCATGGGAAACCACAGCCTGGGACTGGCCCTGAGGGACAGGGGCCCTGGGGGGAGGAGCTTGGGTCACAGCTCCAGCTGTTGGGGTTGTGGTCAGGGAGTTTGAGAGCTGATTTTAAAAATAAAGAAAAAGAAATCCGAAAAGCAGTTTATGAGAGTGGCTCTGGAAAGAAAAGTCAAAGATCATGAAGATTTTTCACACAGGGTAATTTTCTCAAACTTGGCTCTTGCTTGCACGTTTACCTGCAGGTTCTGGTCGATCAGCATAAGGGCCCGCTTGGCATTAGCTGGGCCGAGGAAACGGGTGACCAGGGCCGTCCAGCCCAGAGAGAACTGAAACTCTATGTTCTCCTGGAAATCAGCGCAAAGTGTGGCACAATTCAGGTCATAGCTGAGGTCAAACTTCCTGTTGGGAATCAGCGTGTAGATCTGGCACTGAACAGCAGAGGGCAGAAGAGGCTGCAAACATTCTGTTAGTACAGAGGGCAAAAAGATAATTTAGTGGAATTCGCCCTTGTCTAAATATGCTACTAGTATACAAATAGTATATTTGTAACCCTTCAAAACTAATAAATCCATGGTAAATTGATAACCAAAATTAATGCAACTACACAATGTGAACAACAGTACTACTTTATTAACAACAATAAAACTATAGTGGATGAAAAATGTATTTACAGATAGTATGTAGCCAGACAGCTCACAACCGTACTTTCACTTTGGATCTGATGCCTTTTCGACTCATTTAGTCAAAGTTGGATTTTTGATTTGGTGAAGCTGAATTTCAAGCCATCAAATTCGTGACTCGATTGTGATTCCAAGTCTTTTATATATAAGACTTGGACAACAGGGTGATGACAGGTACACACCAATCATGTCCTTCTGAGAAGACTGCACAGAAGCATTGACGGCATCAGAGCAGCGATAGGCCAGGTTCTTCCCCATGCCCTTCTCCACATGGTTGAGCAGTTCCTGACAAAGAGGTATTCAACATGCAGCAATTCATTAAGGAAACAAATTTCTTCTGAAAAATCCTAGCCACCAAAGAACACAAGCACACATTACACCCTGAAATCTGTTAGATTACATCAATTAAGCAAATACAAAACATACAATTAAAACAGAGTTTCAAGGAGCAGTAACTGCCATGATGCATAATTCATATTTAAAGCCTCTGCTTTAAATAAAGAATGAAACTTTATTTCAACAATTTGATGACTTCAATATTACACCACCAATGGAATACTAATTTTAATACTTTCAACTGTAGAAAGGCAATATGACAATGTTTATTCTTCTGATCATGACAGTGTGTCTCAATATTCTCACAAATCTTAGTAACATTCAAGTGCAAATCAAACAACACATTCAAATCAAGTCAAGGTGAAATTAAAGGGACATTTTAAACAATACAGGGGTTACTGGAATGTTTTAAAGCTGTTATAAATCAGTTTTACATTATTCTCTCCTATCCTCAAATTTAGTCGATCAGTAGTCGATCGTTATCTGAAGTTTATTTGTATTTGTTTAACTTTAACTATCACAATGCATGACTTCATTTTTTAAGCTTCTGCTTTAAATAAAACAGAGAAACTTACCGATTTGTAGATTTTCAGCATGTGAGGGGATGGGTGGAAGTCTGTATGAAACTCGTCTATGAGCACAGACAGTCGACAGATTTCCTCCGCCATGGCATTGGACACCTGGTACAAACCCGCATACACACAACTTGGGTGGTGCAATGATGGAGCAAAACAGATGTAAATGTTTCTCCAAAGCTGCTTGTTTGCCATCTCTGTAGAAGTCGAGACAAAATGCCAAGTACCTGAATCGCCACTTGCTCTGTAACAATCTTGATTTTTTTCTTGATGTCCTCAATGAGTAGGTTGAGCTGATTGCGAACAAACTCCAGCCGGTCCAGAAGATACTCTCTTTCCTCCAGAGAGGCCACCCTGACAACGGATACGAGAGATCAGTGGATGGAATTTGTAGAACTTCTTATTCAATGTGCCACCCTAAAACTGTCTGATGTAGGTTCTAAACCAGGGGTCAGCAACCCGCGGCTCCCTGTGGCTTTAAAAAATTAATAGTAATTTAACAATAAAACAGCGGCTAACTGACTGTACCTATAACGGCTGCATGCGTCAACTGACGCAGTGCCCAGTTTTGCATAAGACACTTCCTGATATGATGCTGCTGTTGTATGTTCGGGCGTTTAGTCCTGCAGCCTGCCGGCAGACATCCACGCAAGCTGCAGCCAGCAGACACAGCAAGTGTCCAGTAGACTTTGGACCCAAATTTTGATACTTTCAACAAAGTTATTTTATTCATAACCTCTCAAAATGAGTAAAGCCATGATACAGGGATAACCAAGACAGACATAATGGTATAAACCAAAACTAGAAGGGCTGAAGGACAATGACGACATTGATCATTTTCATGATCAATTATATCTCAATGTGTCACAATATTAATTGTAGAAATTAAACATTCATAAAACACTAATCATACGAATTATTACTTATAAAGACATTAAAATTATAACTGTTTAACTGTATAGAGTGCATCTCGAGGTGAGAAATTTTAGTGAAAATTCTAGTATTCAGAGTATACATATTTTTTTAAATGTGGGACTACTGTCTCTTCTGTTTTGTAATCACATATGCCATGTTATGTTTGTACTGCATTGTAGGTAAATCAAATTGTGCAGTCTAATTAGATTCAAATGGTCTATTTATGCCTGTAATACATACAGGTAGTGGTGTAATGATGCAGTCAACTCCCAAATCGGTTCAGGGTTCATGGTTCGCTACACTCATAATATATTCAAGACAGTGAGACTAAAGACAATTCAATATACTTACAATATTTAGAATGAAATCTGAATGAAGAAGAACGATGGTTGTATTTACTGAGTCTAGAACTGGAAAATCACTTCGTATCGAGCATTGTGATACCACACTCAGTAACGATACTGCGGTCAAAACTCTGGTAACCCTATGCTGGAGCGAAACCCGGAGAAAAGACAACTAGAGAGTGGACCCACCTCTTCTCAGCAGCAGCGATGTGGATTTGATCCATGATGTCTTTGACACGCTCAGTAATCTGCTTTGCCCTGATTGTGTGCTGCTCAAACTTTGTTTTCACTGCTGACTGCGAGATACACTCCTGCGAGGCCATACACACGTTACAGAGATGACAGGCAATCAAAAGGGGTGATAATACCAACCTGCTACTGCAACTTAAACAGAAGTGAGGGAGAAGAGGATGAGGAAGGCCAGTAGCAAGTCTGTATCATCACAACAGCCCCGGGTTTCATCTCTTAGTAACATTCATGTGCAAATCAAATACAAAATATTCAAATCAAGACAAAGTGAAATTAAAGGGACTTATTAAACAATACAGGGTTTACTGGGATGTATTGAAGATGTGAAAAAAGAATCAAATTTACAAAATTTTCTTCTATTATCACATGTAGAATATCAGCCAAGATGTGTTTGGTAACTGAAGTATACTTTTATATTTTTAACCATAACTAAAAGACTAAGTAATAGATGTGTAATTAACAAGTAATAAAAGTTGATCAGCAAAAAGCCAAATTTCAAGACCAATTTATTAGATTCAGGACTCTGTGTCAATTTTTTAGCAAATGGAAATGCAAGTGCAAGTAGTAAAATGTGGACACCAAACACCTTTGCTGGTTGACTACAATATAAGAGGGAAAAATTGCACAAATTTGATTTTCTTTTATCACTTAAAATAATCTTTAACAGAAGTATTTCAGAAAATGACCAACAAAACATGAAACAACCTAAAATCATACACAGCAACAAACACAAAAGGTAATACAGCACCAAAAAAAGAAAGGCAAAAAACACAAGTGTCAAAGGGAACTGAGGAGGCAGGTGTCCTCGCTTTAGCAAATCTAGACTTCAGCAATGAACACACAGATTGACAGGAAAGTGCACATCGACGGGCTTGGGGTGGGAGCTGGCCTGTGTGGATCTGGCTTGGTGGAGGAAAGACTGGGAGAGCGATTAAGCTTTGTCTGAGTCAGATTTTTAAAAATGGACTGCTTCCCTAAAGCGACAATTTCAGGTATTAAATTTATACACGTTACCGCCGTTTCCCCAAACGCAGCTGATCAGCCATGTCATGCTTGGTTTCTGAAGTTTGCTGGACTGGATTTACAAAGTTAATTGAGCTAAAAAATTAATGGAAGCTTCCACTGTACAAACTGCATACCCAAATACTTGCCCTTAAGTGGGTTAGGTAAACATAAGAAAGTCTGAGATGACTTATCGTTTCAACCCAGTTTGAGGCAAACAAGAATTAGGCATGGAATTTATGGTGTTAAGAAAACATAGTAAAGAATCACCAAGAACGTGTTGGCTGATCTACTACGTATGGAGCAAAGGGGAAATCGTCTACTTACAGTTTACTACTCTTTGAGAGACATACTTTGTCAAATGGCTAAGACAGAAACCATCTCAGGATGGGTGGATTAGTAGTGCGCTCCACCTTGTACCTAAGACATCTGGACTGACTAGTACAGGGGTGGGGAATTTCCCAGGGAAAGCCAGTCTTTTTCTGCTCCTGTTTCCTGCTCTTACAGTCTATCTTCACCTACCAATTAACTTAATTCAGTTAAATTGGGTGTGCAGGAGACGGGAAAAAAAAAAAAAAAAATCATTAAATGATGCAGTAAACTGGAATTCCACACCCTTGGATTTGAAGAAACATGTAATTCACAGAAGAGTTCATTATAGTCAGCAATGAACGGAGGCTAGTGGTCACCAGATATCATTCAAAGCCAATCAGTGGATTTCATTTATTATGAGCAGCATTTGCATTATTGACTGAACTGTTCCTTTAAGGTTAGATTAACAACCAATTGCCTCATCAGTATGCAGAAAGACAATACCGCTCAGGAGCAGTAGATGGGCTTTCCAATAAAACAAGGGACAAGAGGAACCATCAGCAGTTCTAATCGTGAAACTTCTATTTGGATGGTCTAAATCTTAAAAAAAAAAAAAAAAAATTACTGTAGTTTGTATTAAATAGTTGACTCACAGTAGTAACTGCATAGGACCAAAATAATGTTTTTTTTCTTACTTTGGAGAAAAAGTGCTAGTTTTTGGTTTTCAATTTCATTTTCTTGTCATGGTCGGCTCCCACCCATGTGACAACTGTGTCTGTGTTGGGATGGGGAAGCGGGAAGACCATCCTTCCCAACCAAGGAGAAACCCAATTACGCTCTACTAGTCTCTAAACATTGCCAGATAAGGTCACATCTTCCAATGATATGCCTCTGACAAACGATTTTTTTCCCTGCAGTCAGTCAATACTACTATCACGCAATGCTACTATCTATGCCACCAAGCTGTGCAAATGACAGCTTGTAACGTCACTGGACAGCTCAATGTGCAGGGAGAATGCTAACTGCCCATTCTGTTACACCTGGGCTGGGATCACACTGAGGATAAACCTACCCATCAAGAGAGAGTGGGGCCAGGTATACCCTCTTGGACTCCCTGACACTGATGGCTGTAGCATCACTGGGGATGAAACGCTTTCTCAATGATAAATGCAACACTGTGCACCCACGTCTCCTTGCCAACACTTGAGTCTGTATAAAAGCTTCAGTACACAATACAGGAGCTGAATACTCCTACTTCAAATAACCACTCCAGTAGTGGATGAATCACCCACTGTGTTGCACTTGCCTCAAACGTTCTCTCAAAACTCTGGAACTCCTTCAGTCTGTCTTGAAAGCCTTCTGCTAAAGCACCTCCTGCAAACAAGCACGACAGCTTCAGAAGAGAGGCAGATAAACTTCTAAAATAAAATTAAAAAAACATTTAAAAAAAAAAAAATCAAAGGGGTGCAAATGTTCAGTCAGTTCAGGGCACACAAGGCAACAGTGCCAAGCTTGATCACTCCAACACATCACAACACAATTGCAACAGAAGTTATTTGCAAAGCAGAAAATCATGCCAAATGTGACGCAGGTGATTTGTGGCTGTTGCTAAGATTGGGTAGCTTGTGAGTGCTCCAGCATGCTCTCTCTGTGGCATGCTGATGGAGAGATAGCAGTGCCTGGTGAACCCTGGGGTGACACCTTGCTTACCAGTCTCTGGCATACCCTGCGCCCGCTGCATTCTGGAGTTCAGCACCTCTTTGGCAGAAACAAAGAAGATGTGGTTGGGCGCCTGCTCACGGTCCACCACCTTCAGCTCTTCCACCAAGAAGTTCACGCAGCGATCCGTGTGCTGCTTCCGTACCTAACGTGACGGGCAAGGTTTAACACCAGGAAGGTAGCTGAAGGATAGCCATGGTTGTTTAAACAATCAGCATTTGTTTATTTTATGCTTTTACTACTTTTTTCCCAAAAAGTCTGTGCTCACTAAAAGACAACTGTGAAGAGTGTAAAATCAGGAAGCTGTCGTTCACACTGTGTAAGAACTTCATGAAGAATGAACCAATAATGGAGTTTAACAGATTTTAAGCTTTAACATGTGTGTACCTGCTGCAAAGTCGTCCTACTCTAATGTAAAGTTCTGCTCATTCTCTATTCTGCTACTTATAGGTGTAAAGGAATGATGCACATTGAGATCTAAGCTCATGAACGTGACTGGCTTTGCCCCTAGTCAGAGAACTGACATGTAACATTACTATGGCAATCAATGTGGATGAGCAATAAACAGTCTACACCAGACAGATTTGGTCACTTGTACCTTCAGATCTAAAAACTGGATCTGGCCATCCATTGCAAGATGTAAGCAATAACAATTTAAATCCACAGTGTTTTCAATTTTGCATTTTAGCAGAAATGTTTAACTATGATATTTCACAATAATAGTCATTCAACATAAGATTCAGCTGAATGCAATATTTCTTGTGCCTTAATAACTAATATTGCATCACAAATCTGCAAATATGTATATAATATTTGGTGTACAGTTTTTTATATTGTATTGTTATATCATATAGCTTTTATTCTATTGACTATGCTGCTTTTACTTTCTTCTTTTGTTCTGTCCACTTTGCTGCTTTAATGATGGAACTTCAATTTCCCAATTGGGGAACTAAAGAGTTATGTTATCTTATCTCTTACGAATGAACGGCACTCACGTCCTCCATGTATTCAGGTTCAGAGGCAGATGCATCCCAGCGATTGTTGAGGATGAAGATGTTGGGCTTTGAAAGCCGTTCGTTTACTTTGTGGAAGAAATGCTTCTCCTTTAGAACAAGAACAAGAGAAGGTCAGGAAGGTTCATCTTAGGAGAAAGTATGATGACAACAAAGCCTCCCTCCCCATTAGAACACTAAACCACATACAAACAGACAACACGTGAGAGCCACCTGTGCCTGCTCTTATCTGAGCAGAAGTGGCTGAAGGTCAAGCCCTACAGCACACACTGAGAGAGCATTCAACCATTATATAGATCATGTCTTTGTTGAGTAATGCATTCAATGAAAGCTCTTACTGAAAGCTTGAAGCCCAAAAAATAAAAATAAAAAAACCCAACAAGGTGATATTTGAGCTCATTCAACAGCACAATAATCAAGAATGCCCTTCAGTCTGTTGGCATGCAGAATGACCTTTTTCACAGGTCTTAAATAAAAACAATGAAATAAAAATTATCACTGTTGATTTGATTTAGCCCACAAATGGTTTACATTCTTCTCTTTCATATCAAATCCCACACCTGAACCATCACAATCCATTGATGAACGTTCGAGAAATTCATCTGGTTCAGGCGGTGTCACCTCGCTCTAGGCTTGATATGAGTAATGACTTTCTCTGGTAGAGGAAGAAGCCGCTGCAATTTTGCTTTCAATCTGAATACACAGCTGCACGGTCACCCTTATTCACTGATCTCCATTTCCAGTTTATCTACCTTATGACACATCCAGACGGAGCACCTTCATAATGACACATTTGCATTCTTAGTTCAAACAGACTGGAGTTCTACATTAGGCCTGTCAAAATCATGAAGTAGGTGATTTACTACAATAAACAGCTGCAACTACTGTCATTTTAGTTTATTTTAGGCTTGAAGTTTAGTGTATAAAGTGGTCTAACTGGCTGATGAGCCTTCGTTCTTCCCAGCTTTCTTCACTGAAGCTCATACAATATTACAGCACTGTGAAAGTCATGCAAATTGTTTCCATTAAAATCAATCAACAAAACTCTCATCCTGCTCAAACTGTTTCCAGCTCTTAATTAAGGTTCAGACATGTGGATGTGGTTTATGACACAGTATGACTTATTACCATTTGAAAGAAATGAACAAAACACCACTACAGGCAGAACCTGTTGTTAAAAATAGGCTGCAGTATTCAGCTACATTTTGTTCATTTCAGTAGTTCACAGTAAGTCATACTGTGTTCTAAACCACATCAACAAGTCTGCACAACTGTAGCAACTAGCTGTCTATGGACAGAGTGGATTTGAAGAGGTTTTGCAGACAAATGTATGGAAAAGATTTGAAAGACTATTGACTTTGCTGCTACAGTTCTAGCCTAAAGGAGCAAATTCTGGACCCCAATCATATCTGATCAATGATATCTGGGGAAAGCAGGAAATTTCTGTTTATTTTTAAGACAATTCCATATTTAGTATGTATGTTCAGCAGCTAATCCATCTTACACTGACTGCACTTTCAGGACTTTTAAAGCATACTAATGTTAACATAATGCTAATGTTAGCATAATGTTAGCCAAGTGATTAGTCATAGCTAGTAATGCATCTTTAAAAACAGACTCCAGCAGCTCCTGGTTCCAAACAAGCCCATATAACTGTTGGACAGGGCAGACATGCCAGACATACCTCAGCATATCTAAACAGAGCTGAGTGTGTGCTCCCCACTCTTGCACAACCAATCAGCAGACAGTAAATAGCCCCTCCCCAACACACCACTGACTGGAGGTGCATACTTTCCCTTTTCCCTACACACAGAGGCCCACACCACTGGCCTTAAGTCCATACTGCCACACCACACATAAAGCCAAACCTGTGACTTCACATAACAGCAGGTGAAGCAGGCATGACTAATTAACCCATGCTCTTAAAATCCAAGTACCAGAGTGTTCTTTGGACAGATGACCCAGATGACTTTGGGCTCCATAAAGAACAATTAAATGGATGGTTCTAGAACACTCGTTTTAGAAAATGAGAGGCGAGAGTGTGAAGACGACTTTGTCATTGTGACTGAAATTGTTTTACTTTTTTTTTTTTTAAATCATATTTAACTTTTGGAAGAATATTTTTAAAATAGAGTAGTTTCATTGTTTTTAACTTGTGTAAACTTTTGTCAAGTATTGTGAATTCTGTAGAGTTAAATTCATAATCCAGCCTACAAAACTCATATTTCAAAATTTTCAATTTTAATACAAGCAATAATGTGATTATGAAGTAGGTGTGCCAGACTACTGGTCAGCTATGGTTGTGTCCTGTAAATAGAAAATGGGTGCATGGTTGCTGCACTGACCAAAGAAAGGTCGAACAGACCCCAATGAATATCAGGAGTATTTGACTGAAAACCCAATTCCTATTTTCCTTCTATAACCTTAAGGAAATACTGCTAATTTGGTTAAGGCAAAAGTTATTTTATATCTTAGAAATAATTTATGCCATACATGCATGACAAATAATAGATTTCAAATAACTACAGTGACCTTCAATGTGCTGCTTTGTTGGGTTCATTTATCAGCTGCTGGATTGAGGTAAAACCACATGGTATCAGTGAGTAATGTTTGTATATCTGACCTTGTGCTAGGTCAGACATCAGCCAGGAAACAGGAAAGCTAATTAATCAATTGTGCTATTTGGGGCTTGTACTTTAACACTTGACAAAAAATAAAAAAATCAGTCAGTCATTCATACGGTCTTTCACAGTCTGCCAACATATTATGACAGCAACTGCCCTACCTGTTAATCTACTGTATGCTCTTTTTTCAGTAGCTGATAACTTTTTTTCTCAGAAGCTGTCATAAAGACAATGGCTGAGATGATAATTAACTCAGAGTATCAACACCATAACAGATGTGAGGTGGGTGTGCTTAGGCACACAGACAGTTTACAGTCCCTCACCGTGTTCATTAGTGTGGATTCAGAGTTGGCCACCAGCACGAAGACATCAGCGTCCAGGCAAAACTTGTCGATCCAGCTGTCCAGCTGGGTGGTGACATCAGTCCCAGGGCTGAAAAAGGGGCAAGAGAGCATTCAATGTCACTCTGCCTATATCAGTCCTGATTAGTTTCACAGGGTGGTTGTGACTTTGCACACTGACACTGTTTCTGTGTTTCTTTTATCGCACTTTCAGCTGCATTTTAATGTAAGACAGGTGTTTTATAAAGAAAGAAATCATGCAGAACAGCATAACAAGTAGAACCACAATAGAGGACAGTTTGTTATAAATATGACCTCAGCCCAACAGACACATGTGAACGCTAATCACATTCAGTACCTGTCTACGAGAACCAGATCATCCCTGAGCAGGGCACACTTGGTCTTGGGCCAGAAAACTTTGACCAGACAGCCAGCATCAAGGCTCTCGTCCATATGCAGTGCATGGGCCAGCTGATTTACTGTCTGTAGGAATCAGGCGAAGCACATGTCAAAGCACTGACACAGTACAACCAGTTTTACAGCAGGGTGTTATGTTTAATTAACACTGCATAACCAATAAACACACACACACAGACACACACAGACACACACAGACACACACAGACACACACAGACACACACAGATCACTTAGAACAGAGTAAAAGAGAACAACTGGAATGGCAACAACATTTAAACTTTTCTAACATTGGCTCAAGAGGCGACAGGTCACAGACGAGATCATAATAGATTTAGATGTGGAAATAACAGAAACAGATGTTCCTTTTTACTTAAACAGTTCCAAAATAAAATGTACTAAATGGTAAATATCTTTACTTTTGAAAACTGCCCTTTAATTTATATTATTTGATTATAGACCAATAGAAATGGTTCAAAATTACTCAAGATAAAACGTTCTCACATTAAGATGTGTGTCAATCTTTACATGATAGGGATTATTTGAGCTGACCACAAACATGTCCTGCAGTTGTTCAGGTTGTATGCAAACATTTGGGCACTCCTTACATGGTTCGTTGCTTTACAAAGTGTAAACAAGAGCACAGTCTTTACACATAACACACTTCAGCACAGTTTAATGCTCAATTATTTAATGAATTCATATAGATATACACACACATACATAAAAAGAAATCGAGACAACATGTCATTTGACTGGGGAGAGTTTCACAAAGCAGGATTTCTCAGTTTAGCATGATATCATAAGCCCGAAGACAAGGAAAAGAATTAAGAGATATTTCTATTGATTTCTATTGGACAAATTTAGGCTTAAGTTACACAGCTAATTGAGAAATTGTGCTATTTAGCTTTTGCATAAAGCTACAGCTTTCACAATTCTTCGTGTAATAGAAAGTAAACTAGGTGCATGGGTCATCTAAAAACATCAAGGCTGGTCTCGTGAACATGGATTTAAACTCCACATTTCACCATTTTAAAAACAATTCAGTAAAAGATTAAGCTTAATCTGGGTCTGGGACACCAGCTCCAAAACTGACTTGATGCTACAACACCTTTTAAGGCCAGTGGTGACAAATGCTTGTTTAGTGGAGCTGGAGCTGTGCCTTTCAACTGTACTGCACTGTACTGAGAGCTGGGAAGCAATACAGATGATCAGCTGATTTGGCCATGTTAGACAATTAATAGACAAATTTGATCCCAGTTTTTAATGGCATTTAATCATCAGCTATAATTAATGATAGTGACAGGCCTAAGAGATAAAAGGTTCTGCTCGGACAGTTACAACGTACAACTTGTGTGTTGGGTTTAAGGCTCTTACCTTGATACTTTTTTCTTCCTCAGATCCTTCAGTCTTGAGATAAGCCTTGTCTTCATCTGTGCCTTCAACACTCAGAAAGCAGTTAGTTGTGTGCCCAATACCGCTGGGCAGCACCCGGTCTCGCAGCATGGCATTGATAACTGTGCTCTTTCCATTGCTCGTTCTAGGACAACATTAAAAAGAAGGAAAAATACTCATTATATATTACACTATCATTGTATAACAGATCAAAATGAAGGGCACCCAGAGAACAGTTTACCAAGATGAATAGTAAGACAAACTGTATTTTCATACCATATAGCTACATGAAAAAGGAGCAAAATCTAAAAAGATCATAATTTGACTGATGGACAACTAACCTGCCAAAAAAGGCCACTTTCATATGCCTGCGAGCCAGCACCTCTTTGATGACCACTAGTTTTTCGGTGTATGCCTCAACCATCTCCATCTGATTCTTGTTTGCAATCTGCTCCAACGATTCGTTCTGACATGTGTCTGGTGACACCAGGGTACAGAAGCAAATGAAATTAGACACAACAGAAGACATGCACTTCACCACTTCGGAGTAAGCAAAACACTTCATCTCACCTTTAACAAACTCTGAACCCTCCTGGGCATAACCCAGCAGCTGCTCAAAAATTTCATTGATCTTCTTTTTGGCCACTACAAAGTGCTTCAGTGGGGAACGGTCCTGCTGGTCCATTTCTTCAGCTGCAAGTAACAAAACCTCAACTGTAAATTTCACTACGGAGTATGTCAGTAATATCAGATTTGTTTTTTTGTACTTTTTACACTGGCTCCCCTTTACGGTGCCCAAACAAGAGAGTTGCACCAAACTTGCAGAAATTAATAATGTTTCAGTTTTATTTTAAGTACACTTAGTGAAAAAAAAAAAATTGTACCTTTTCATGTAATTTACATGTCTGTATGTATAATCTAACATATAATTTATTATATGCGTATCATTAATGAAGGTTTCAATAGACTGCTTGACCATATGACTGACTGATCCGGCATTTAAACTGAGTATTTCTGCTAGCTTTACTTAAGCAAACCAATTCAAGCAACCAACTGTGTGTCATCTGATTACGCAAATCATGTGTATTTATAAAGCACATCATATACAACGGTCATTCAATGAGGAAAAACTACAAATAAAAACCTTAAAAAATAGGAAATACTGTAAGCGAAGAACAATAAAAGTAAGATCTAAAATAAGTTCAAAAGTAAAGAAACAATAAAAAGAATACACAGACATACAGAAGTGCAGGTTTTCTGGTGCAACATCGCATTTGGCTAAAAATATAGTTAATGGTACACCTGTAATGGTACACTAGTCACTTAAAAAGGAGAACAATTACTATACTAAGACTATACTAGTTACGTAGAGTATATTAGTGTACTCTTTTCGACCAGAAATGTATCTTGAACCTGTCAGAGAGAAATGTGCAGAAGCAGCTTAAAACTTCAGCTCCTCTCACAAGGCCGTTCAAAGTTATTAGCCAACCTGCTAGCCAACTGGCTAAATCACTAACAAGTCAAAAAGATAAGGTGGTTGTGTGCAAACAATATCACGTCAAAATGCAAAATTAGAGCTGCAAACGACATTTCCCTTCGTCTGTGATTTATCTGTTGGCTTTTTGGCAGTCCTTCACTGCAGAACTCAAGATAAGCTAATCACGTTAGCATCCTAGAAACTGTGTCTAAACTGGAGCCCAGTAATGAGCTTTCCACACCACGCCTGAAGGACATGGTCATTTGTTATCATTCCCATTATTACAGAAGGTAAAATTAAACAGATAATGTTAACGTACACTTTTTAGGCTAAAAGAAAAAAATTAAAAACAAACGGGTGCTCCTTACAGCCCCGGCAACGAGGTTCAGACCTGGGCTACAAACTACTGACAGCAGCTTAAACATGACATTTTATCTACTGACAGGGGCCGTGGCAAGATTTTCAAGAATCCTGATAAATTATTAGATGAATAAATATATGTCTTACCGAATTAGAGACTGGTTATATCCCGTCCTGTCATGCTACACACACGAAATACTTGACCCTCCACTGTCTGCATGGAGAGCCAACGGAGATGCTGTTTACAAAATAAAAGCCTGCATGACCTCAGCAGAGTAACAGAAAACACCCATCAAGCCAGCCATTTAGACCGTTCATAATAATAATCATAATCATAATCACAATCATAATAACTCATAATAAAATAAATAAATAAATAAATATAACGCTCTTTTAGTCAAGGATCTTACATGCAGCTGGGACCAAAAGAAAATGGAAATACACCATATGGACAATGAATGTTAAATTTTACATTATTAACCCTTTAAATAATACAGGTTTAACCAGTAGCTGGTGGCCTAGTGGATATGGAGTTGTCCATACAATAAGGAGGTCTTGGGTTTCAATCCCAGGACTGTTAGTGGCACCACTAAGGTACCCGTGAGCAAGGTATCGTCCCCCGGGCATTGTGCAAGGTATCGTCCCCAGGCTGGCTGCCCACTGCTTCGCTTGGTGAATGGATTAAATGCAAATAGCAATTCTGTGCTGTTCACATTGTGGTGTGCAGTGGTGTGTTCACATATGACAAATGGTCACTTTACAAACTTATAAAACTGCTAATTTGAAGGAAGAGACAACATATTCACACCTTTTTATACTAAAAATGTAAAATAATGTTATTATAGAAATGATTAGGTTTAGTATAATTACACTGAATGAGTGCAGTGATATATGTTCACACACATAACTAAAAAGAGCTGGAATTCTCATCACTATTATTTAAAACGTTGGCAAACAGAAATAAGGTTGGCTGTCTGAATGCTGTGCTCTGATTGGCCGCTTTATTCCTGTAACGTGGTTGGTTAATTGAATCCTGAAATATGGAGTTAGGAGTTAGTTGCCAACAGTGTGTGAACTTCTTAAGTCACTGTTTGGGAATTTGCCGCAATATAAGCCTCTTCTCTTCTAAGAAGTCTTTACAGTAGTTGCTGAAAAATTGCACTAAGGATTCGCTTGCATTCAGCCACAAGAGCATGAGTGAGGTCATGTACTGATGTTGAATGACTAAATACTTTAAGTATCTATACTGTTGTGTAAATGTAAAGTGTCCATTTGTCATACGTGAACACACCGCAGCACATGGTGTGAACAGCATGAAATTCTTTTCTGCATTTAACCCATTCACCAAGTGATGCAACACAGAGCCTGGGAAGCAGTGTGTCTGGACCCTACCTTGCTCAAGGGTATCTGAGAGGTGTTAATAAGGTATGGCACAGGGAGTAAATCGTAGGAAGTATGGAGGATCCACAAGGGGTACAGTAATCCCCCGCTTTTCGCGGGGGTTACGTTCCAAGAGCATCTGCGTATAGTTAAGAAACGCATTTTTCACTAAATGCCTAAAAATGCCTATTTTTATAGTGTAAACCCTAAATATGGCCCCAAATATGCTCCCCAAACACATTAATTTCATTTTAAGTTCAGCTTAATACATTACCCTTAATGAAAATGTATACAGGGGTGGACTGGCAATCTGTGCGTTCTGGAAAAGTCCAGAACAGCTGTCTGGGCTTGGAGAGAGAGAGAGAGAGAGAGAGAGACAGAGAGTGAGAGAGAGAGAGATTTAAATTCAGCACGACAGATCGGCCGTTCTGGACTTTTCCAAAAGAGAGAGATAGAAAGAGAGACACAGAGAGAGAGGGAGAGAGAGTAAGAGAGAAAGTGCAAGAGAGAGAGAGAGATTTAAATTCAGCGCAGCAGAATGGACAGATTGCCAGTCCGCCCCTGTATACATTTTCGTTAAGGGTAATGTATTAAGCTGAAATGAAATTAAAGTGTTTCGAATTCAGCCATTTTTTTTCTTTAAATCTCTCTCTCTCTCTCTTTCTGTCTCTCTCTGTCTGGGAATGTCCAGAACGGACGTTCTGCAGCAATAAATTTAAATCTCTCTCTCTCTCTCTCTCTCTCTCTCTCTCTCTCTCTCTCTCTCTCTCTCTCTCTCTCTCCCTCTCTCTCCCCCT
>JBBJLS010000039.1:1424379-1452091 GCA_037577275.1 Bryconaethiops microstoma | reverse complement strand
ATTATGTAGGCGATGTGCGGGATGAGATCTGAAGATATCATCTGGAGTGTGCTCGATGGAAGAGGGTCAAGTGGAGATGTGGTAGGTTTGCTGGACATCAGGAGTTGTGACACTTCCACAGGAGAGAGCCTTACAAAGTTCTGACAAAGCTGCTGTAAGAAAGCAATAATTAAAACGTGATATAATGATAAATATGTAGATTATCGATAAAGCATCATTTACCTGGTTTACTTGCAGAATCCACACCAGCATGTTTTCTTGTCAGTGGTTGGAAGGGAAAGTTGAACTAAATCTGAGGTGTGTTTTCGTGTGATCAATAGTTGTTTTTTTATTTTATTTTTATTATTGATATTATTTGTATATTTTAACTTTTTGTTTATTTGGCATTATTAAGTGACTGATGATTAATTCCCATCAGTACAGCAAGTGAAACTGAACACAAATGTGCTTAGACATCGGATTTAGAAAGATAAACATCAGTGGATGGATGGGGAGATTACTCTCGCTGCTCACCGGTGTTAATCTGTACACACACAAACACACACACACAAACAAACACACACATTCTTTCCATGTGACAGATGCGTGGTGGCGTTACGCATGGACACACACAATCACACAGCCCACCAAAAATCAATAATGCATGCACTGAATATGAGCAATAAGTGAGTAACAAGCAAGTTAGACAACTAACCTCCACTCCAAAGTCCTCCAAAGTTAAGCTGCTCAACAGCGCAGTGTGTAAACACGTCACCACCTGCCAACATTTGTAAGGCTTCACAACACATGCATAAATCTTTCATTAGATATTGACATTAGGTATTAGTCAGCTTTGTAATATGTCTCTAAATTCAGTGTTCATAAGACTTAATGACACCTACATAAGCCTTTTGGTTTGAATGACATTCCACCTCAAAAAATGTTGTTTTTTTAGAATAGGTCTTTGTAAATGTTTCTGTATGTTTTTGTCAGGTGTCATGAAAGGTTTACATATGTGGGATGTACCCCTACAAGTTTACTATCCCTAGTATTTTCTCTCTTTCACATGTGGGTGTATGGACATGCCAGTGTGTTATTTCCTCACTTATGGGTGTATTCTACTCTGTTGTGCTGCGATGTGCACCTGCTCCCAGGGTCTCACACGCACTCCCCTGTGTTAACATCCACCCTGAGTAGAGGGGGGCAAGGTAGATGCCACCGGAGTTCTCCCTGGGGCTGGCGTATGGTACTACCCGGCACTCCGATTATTAAAGGTGGGGACTTTCCTCAGGTATGGTGTCAACCACCAGCCCCACTGACCACCACCTTGCTTGATGTTTCACTGCATAATCCACCTTTACGTTGTATATTGCAAGGCTGCACAATGACCTTTGTGGGGTATTTTTTTACTGATAATGGTATTGTTGACAGTTGGAAAAACTACAGTTCATCCCACAAATTACTGAGTGGAAAGGGGGTGGGCAATGTGGCAATATTAATATTGCATTAAATAGGACCAAATCAGAATATTGGTAAACAAAAAGTTAGGCTATATTCCATTTCTCATTTTAAGATGCTGTAAATATGGACATACCAGACCAAACGAAAACACAGTAGTAGAGGATAATGAATACACTGTAAAAATATAATTAACATGAAATAAAAAAATGAATGCAATGACATTTAATAGAGAAGAGCTTAACTTATAGACCTTCAGTGAAGCCACTACAAAAATGGTAACTTCTTTCCATCACAGCTGGTATAAGTAGTATTAAATCAACTGTCAAGAGCCCTGACTAACTAAATAGAAGAAGTATAAAAAAAAAAAAAAATTGTATTTCTCAGTGAACTTATTTTCACTTGGAACATAAGCAAGACAAATCAAAAGGTGCTCAACTCTATTAATGGTAAATATTTCAACCTGGGATGATTCTCTAATCCAGATTATCTCGGAGAGACATGCAGTATTTGAGTGTTTTAATATTTAATTCCAAGATGACTGATAGCTGTTTGTTTACCAGTATCTTGGTTAAATAACTTTCAGATAACTTTCAGGATAAGAATAAAGTCATTCACTCCAGTCATTATCTACTCAGAAGAAAGTCTAATTGGGTCTAATTGAATGTCAACTGATTCAATAATGAATAATTTATTTTCTCAAAAATAAAAGTCATTGTTCACAAATGTTATAAATGTAATAAACTGTGTATTGTGTATTACATAGTAATGTGCTCAAATTTTATGATTCTTGCCACAGTTCCCACCCTTACTAGATATTTTACATTAAGCTGTACAGTTAGGATAACCATGAGTAATTGTGCAGCCGTAACATGATATGTTACCATTTTAACCCCCACACCATTTCATATAATCATTATAATTAATATCACCTGTATATTTGGCTTCATAGCTGTCATAACAATAATTCTCAAATAAAAGTCCTTACACTACTGACCATAATGTCTTGATAATAAATAGTATATCCTACCACTGTCTTGAATGAAACAGATATATACATATTTATTATAGTTACTATATTAAATGCATACAGTTTCCTTTTTTGTGCTATTCTAGTGTCTGGTGTAGGGAACCTTCATGAAGCTTTATCCTCCAGTAATTATACAATGCTGCTCCTTACTTACTGCTTTTTTTAACCGCACACTTCTTTTGGGTGTCCTCATTCATGCATTTATGCTTGGGGGCATCCCACCTCCTAATCTATGGACTCCTGGTCTTTCAGGCTTGTGACTTTTCATACAAGGTTGACTTTTGAATGATTGTAATGTTCCTTCAGTTGAATATTCATGCAAAAGCTCCCTCCATTAGATGTTTATGGACATGGAATGCCACTTTCATCAGGGTTTCTTCATCCATCATGTCTGCTGTGAGTTGGGGTGAGAGATGAAGGGGTGATTCTATAGACCTTGTCTTCCTCATGGCCATTTTACTAAGCAGTGTTGGGTAAACCCGATCAGAGATTGATCAGCTAGCTTGTAATCTTTTGTGAAAAATCAAGATCACACTATTTTTCATATGGTAGATCAGCCAAATTCTGCTTTTTTTTAGATTTTTTTAGAAATCAGAACATCCCTACACCAGCTCAAAAAGCATTCAGATCTTCATTAAGGACATGTAGATTTGCAACAGGACATCCACAAGCCTATATAAGTTCTATTGTTTGTTAGCAAAGTTGGGCTCACAGCTGCATTTCTCAGAAGCACAGAAGTAACATTAGGACATCAAAAAATGTCTCTCTTGAGTATTAGGAAAATTTTTGTAGAACCATTTCGGTAACTTTTCAAGATTTTTCTTATAGGAATACTTTACCAAACAGCGCGCTCAGCCAAGAAAGTTAGGAAAATTTTACTTATTTAGATTAGCACTGCTGCTCTCAGGCTAACAGTACCAGAACACACTAGTTATCAGATGTCATCCAAAAAGCCCAAAAAAGGTCATTTATATGTGTTTTAAGACAGTCCTCTCATTTGTGACTGCTACCTTCCTGTTGTTTGAAATGGCTGACTTTAGCTGTAATTTTTGTTTGTTTTTACAACTCACAGTAGCACGTTCAAAAGTCTGTTCCACCTTAATGAAGAGCTGGACACGGTTGGAGTAGGTTGAAGTTTTCAGGGATGTTATTTCACGCAAACAAAAGTTTTAACACTTAGCAACACTTGTTTTACTTTTCTTCTAAGGCCAGAGTGACTTGAGCTCAATTATGGGAGCATGTTTGTCATCACAATCATGCACAAAACACAAACTTGCTCATTGCTATGTCATGTCTGTAGTTATTGAGAATGCCTCTGGTTTGTGGATGCCCATGTCTTTGTATATGTTGGTGCCATCATCCTGATCAGCAAGGCTCATTAGTAACACAGCATGTTGGCCCAGTTGAACTTGGGGCCAGTTACTTTGCTGTTAACCTTTTGAACACTTAAGCTCAGATTTTAATCTTAAAACATGTTGTTCAGTATCTGGTATGAATTACTTGGTAAATGCTCTAAACCCTATATAGGTTATGCAATTATGAGAGTAAGTAACTGGTTTATGAGGTTGAACATTTGGTTTTCAGTGGAACAACTTACCTGACTACACCTGTCTGTGTCAGATATAAATGCCCAGGCACGGAAACTTCAGCGGAACCGTGCTAAAGGAACGATGACCCTCCAGCATGGCTCATCCTTTTGCCGCAGCCTCAGCGAGACCAGCCTCAACCTGGTGGGCATGCCTGGGGAGGAGCCCAAACGCTACTACTCCACTCTGCCCGGGCCGGTTCGAGCACGTTCAGCACGGGAACCTGAAGTGCGCAAGGAGCGGGATGGAGGCGGAGTCAAGCACTCTTTATACCACTCACCTCATCTGCTGCTTCTGCAAGGCTACAATCGACAGGTAAATAACAACCTCTCAGTCAATGTTCCTGGTGTTACCCAGTGTAAGGCCTCACCCTTCTCCGTTGGACCTTATAGTGTTTTCTCGTATACATGTGGTTCCTAAAACTAAACCGTAGAATGGTTGGTCAGTATAAAGTTATTAAGGTAGAATATTGTATTTAAAAGTGATGATTGTATTTTAAAAAGATGTCAGTATCATAATCTATCGGTCATACCTGCATCAGTTAACAGACAAGTAAACTGATTCTCATTATCTCCATATACTGATTTTTGGTGTGGTAGTTTACCATTAGGGTCAGCTAATAGACAGGGTCATCAGGAAAAATTGGAAAAAATATTTCTGGTGGTTCTTCAATGGTTCTTCTCTCAGCTGCCACCCACACCCATCACAGAACACATTATGTTTCTGCTGAAATGAAATGTTCTGTGGTGAGCAAAGATCTGTTTTAAAGGCAATTATGCTAAAGCTAACCAGCTCCTCCTGGTTAGCAGTAGCATTTACCATTTTGCACTTGTTATATGGATGGTTTGACATTTACTGAATGAGGTATTGAAAATTGTTTGTTGTGTTCATCTATTTGGTGACCATGTAAGCTAATTAAACTTAGCCTAATGTAGAACAAGTGCTTTGTGCACAGAGGCAGTCATACTGGAGCAATAAAAGCCCTCTTCCCCAAAGTTGGATGTGTATAACTGCCCAGAATGTTTTTGTTACATTAACATGACTCTTCACTTTGAAATACAGGGCTGAGCCTAAACCCTGAAAAACAGACCCAGCCCATTATTCCTCCACAACCAAACTTATCTGTTGACACCATGCATTTGAATAGGCAGCATTCTTCTGGTATCCACCAAACACAGATTCATCTAGCAGACAGCTATATAGTGAAATGTGACTCATCATTCCACTGCTCCATGGTGGTGTGCTTAACACCACTACTGCTGACACTTGGTATTGCATATAGTGATCTTATAGTGACAGTGTGTTTAAAGTTATGGAGCTCTTCAGTCTGATACTTTCTACTACCAGTGTATTAGCAGTGGGCATGGCTGACACACCTGAACCCAATAGTTAGGAGGAGTATCTACATACTTTTGACCATATAGTACTTGTGAAGCAGGTGCCGGATCCAGTCTAGGAGGTGCAGGATTCAAATCTGGCTGGTTCAGCACAAACTGTCAAATTATCACAGCTCTTGAAATAATTGTTTCTGTCAATTATTGTGGCATAATTTTCTGCAGTGACTTGTATAAGTTCTTGTTTTTTGCCCATAGGACTGTCTCGTATACCTGCTGAACCGAGAACAGCACACAGTTGGTCAAGAGACGGCATCGGCGCGACCAAACATCTGTCTGTCTTCTCCTGATATCCTGCCACTTCACTGCCGCATCCGCCGTGCCCCCACCCGGCGCTCTTCCTCCTCCTCTTCCTTCTCTTCCTCAGACCCGCGTCTGCTGCTGGAGCCAGTGGCTCACGGCAATGTCTTGGTCAACTTTACTCGCATAGAGCGTCCCACACCGCTCCGCCACGGCGACCTGCTTTCTTTCGGTGCTCATTACATCTTCCTGTACAAAGACCCACTGAGTGCAAAACCACTCCCTGCCCAGACATTCACCAGACTGCGTGCACTTGCAAGACTCTATGAAGGTGAATTGGGAGGCAGGGCCGAAAAGGGTGAGGCATGCTGCATGTGTGGGAGCCTCCTGCGGGAATCTATTGGGTCGTCTCGCCGCAACTCCAAGACTCCAATGCGGAACTCGCAGAAGCGTAAGCTTGCACTAGAGTTCGAATGGGCTCATGAGGACGCACTGGTGAACCGGGTATTGACACTAATTGAACCAAGCGGAGACGACCACAAACTGACTCCGGCTTATCTGCTCTGCCTCTGCATCAAGCACTCTGCTAACACATTCCCGCCTGGCAGCTTTGGAAAACTTCTTCTGAAAATCGCCAAGAAGATCCAGACCATTGCGTGGGTCAGTGTTCCATTGGTGTCCCCCCTCATAATACAGTGTGTGTGTCTTTGACTGTAACCATAATGGATCCCTATCTGTATTTTTAGAGCATGTTTATGTACCTTGATAATTTTTCTAAGTGTCCAAAGTCATTCTTTATCGTTAAACTGAAATTGGTTTGTTTATGTGTCTGCTGAGGACAGGGACACTAATACAGGGTCGTATATGGAAGATAGTTATTTATCATAGTTATTTAAAATAAAAAAAACGAACGAATTGAACTCTACACACACACACACACACACACACACACACACTCACACACATGTATATATACATTAATCCCCCACTTTTCGCGGGGGTTACGTTCCAAGAGCACCCGCGTATAGTGAAAAACCATTGTTTTGGTAAAAAAATTGTCTAAAACTGCCTATTTTTATAGCGTAAACCCTAAATATGCCCCCAAATATGCTCCCCAAACACTTTGATTTCATTTTAAATTCAGCTTAATACATTACCCTTAACGAAAATGTATACAGGGGCGGACTGACAATCTATGCGTTCTGGAAAAGTCCGGAACGGCCATCCAATGTGCGGCAGAATGGCCATCTAGGGCCCGACGGCCGCACACCGGGCGGACGTTCTGGACTTTTCCACAAGAGAGAGAGGGAGAGAGGGAGAGAGAGAAAGAGAGACAGAGAGAGAGAGAGAGAGAGAGAGATAGAGAGAGAGACAGAGAGACAGCGAGACAGAGAGAGAGACAGAGACAGAGAGATTTAAATTCAGACAGATTGCCAGTCTGCCCCTGTATACATTTTCGTTAAGGGTCATGTATTAAGCTGAATTTAAAATTAAATTAAAGTATTTCGAATTCAGTCATTTTTTCTTTAAATCTCTCTCTCTTTCTCTCTCTCTCTCTGTCTCTCTCTCTCAGGGAAAGTCCAGAACGGCCGTTCTGCCGCACTGAATTTAAATCTCTCTCTTTCTCTAGCTCTCTGTCTCTCTTTATGTCTCTCTCTCTCTGTCTCTCCCTCTCTCTTACCCACTCTCTTCTGGAAAAGTTCAGAATGGCCGTCAGTTTGGGCGGCATCGGGCTTTTAGAAGAATGAAACGAAAACAGAAGAACAGGAAGGCAGCAGCCAATAACTGGAAATTTAGCTGAATTTATATTTAGATTACTATTTATGTTATTAGTAAATTATATATTTTTAATAATTTAGAACTAAAATGCGTAATAAAAAAAAAACATTGCCATGAAAAAAGCAAAAAAAAATGCGCAAATATTTGTAGTTTCCGCGTTATTGTGGAGATTTCCGTCTATTGTGGAGAGTTCGGTTCTCAGAAAAAATCCGCGACTCCTGATCCGCGTAAAACTGGGGGATTACTGTATAGCGTAGGGAGGAGGTCCAAGAGGTATGGCGTAGGAAGATCCACAAGGGGTAGGGAGTAGGGAGGGTACATGAGGGCTATGGCCTAGGGAGGCTCCACAAGGAGTACGGCGTAAAGGCGGAGGTAGGAACCTATAGAGGTAGGGAGTAGGGAGGGTCTATATGGGGTATTGCACAGGGCGTAGGCAGTATACACAAGGGATATAGTGTAGGGGATCGGGAGCACGAATGAAGCGCCCCCTCCGTGCCTCTCTCGTAGACTCCGGACGTCGTCACTCTGTCAGCAGATAGGAAATGGCGAGGCGGAGCGGCCTCTGAGTTTTAACGATCCGACGTTTTAAACTCGGTTTAAACCCAAACGACGTGTTCATGGTGGACTAAGGCCGAGATTGCTAGAGCCCATGGAGCCCCATGAGGAGAAGCCCATCATCTACACGATGGAGAACAAGCCCATAGTGACGTGTGAGTGGGTTGTTGTTATCAGCCGTTGCTAAACTAAGCTAAGCTAGTCTAGTCGTTGCTGCAGAGTCTGTCTGCCACCTTAGAAGAGCCCAGACTCATAAAAGCTGGTTTCTGTCTTAGAAAAAGAGTCCTTTTCATATAGTGGGCATTAAAGTATCTTTAATAACAGAGGTGTTACACAAGCTGCTGTGAAGTGACAGCACAGGCCTGACAGACTGACTGTGAATGGAGCAAACCATTAAATATTGGTTTGGTTTATGCTGGTTGTTTGTGTGAATAAAGTGTAGGCAGCCTGCCAAGGACGTGATGCTCAATGTGGCCAAGGTTAAGGAAGCTGTTTTCTCATTCAGCAGCCTCTTATTTGAATTTTCCGTTCCACCTTAAATGGTGCAGCAGCTACACACTGGCACCCTGCAAGAGCATTTCTTAGACGAAGGCGCTTGTGCCTTGCTGTGTTTTTTACTTAGGTGTGTTGCTGGACGTAAAGCTCCACTGGGACACATTACCCATTATCCATTACCCATGAAATTTTTATTTTTCAAGGCCTGCTCCATATGAAATGAGCTGCAATATGTGCAATACCAGCTTCTCTTGCTTAGGCCACTGCCATGCTCCTACTGAAGCAACTGGGGTAAAGGTAAAAATGTTCAGATTTCATCACTGACGATATATAAACATTCTCAACACGCCATAATGAAAGGTGTCTAGTGACGCCCATGGTTTAACTATTTATTGAAGTGTTTCTGTAAGTGTAGGCTGACATACAGTATTTGGTCGTTTCCTGAAGGAGTTGTTTGCCTTCATACTGATATGTGTGTGTTTGTTTGTTTTTTCGAGGGATGGCAGAAAAGAGAAATGCGTTTTCTCGCTTCCATGTTTCAGACATGGAAGCAAAGCTTGTCTTTCAATAGCCTCTGCTCCTTTAGAGAGAACAACACCCTTTTCTGGTGCCTTGACTTTGATCATGAGTGTGAAAATGCTGTGTGAGTGGACAGGCTGACACTGATGCATCTGCATGGGTTCTTATTGGTTTGAGAGAGCATGCAAATAAAGAGAGAAGCAAGCGGAATATTGCCCATAAATAATGAACTATTCAACATATCTGAAGGGGATTCAGCACTATTGCCTATTGGATTGTATCAGAAATGTTCTGATTTAGGCACTCTTTCATTACAAAATTACAGAAAGGCAATTTGGGCAAGTGCTGAGGCATCTGCTCATTAACCCCCCATTAGGGGGGGTGTGGCGGCCTAGTGGTAGGATACTTGCCTCTGGACCAAGTGTCCCCTGTAGTTAGGGAATGGAAGTCGCTTTGGATAAAAGCGTCTGCTAAATGCCGTAAATGTAAACTTCTGTTATTAGTGTGTGTGTTATTCAGTGGCTTTTTGTGTTATGAGTACTGGGGAATCGTTCTCAGTGGTATTACGTCATGTGTTATAGATGCAGATAGAGAGAGAATTATTGTTGTATTGCTTTAATGCTGGAAAGAAATTAATGATGTCAGCCGTTCTAGTATTCTTGTTATGTTGTTGTACAGGTGCCGGGGACCAGACACTCTTCACGTCTCTCTACAGCATGCTGGCACAACATCTGCCCCGAGAGCCGATGGAGTGGAGAAGGTGAGACTGCCCATAGTCATAGTCAATCTTTCAGGTTTGTAGGACCGGGAGGACTAAAATTAGTATTGCAAATGCTGCACAGTATTCTAAAATCACACCAGTTTGGGAACTTCACTTTGTGCTACAAATGCAGTAAAATGAGTTATTCCTTCTACAGACTGTGTGATTTCAGCAGTCTTATAAGATCATTGCAAATCACACTGTGCAACATGGATAGAATAAACTTGGGTATGAAGGGTGTGTAGATGTACGAGGGTGTGTAGATGGACGAGGGTGTGTAGATGGACGAGGGTGTGTAGATGGACGAGGGTGTGTAGATGGACGAGGGTGTGTGTGTGTGTGTGAGGGTGTGTAGATGGACGGTGGTGTGTGTGTGAAGGTGTGTAGATGGACGGTAGTGTGTGTGTGAAGGTGTGTAGATGGACGGTGGTGTGTGTGTAAAGGTGTGTAGATGGACGGTGGTGTGTGTGTGAAGGTGTGTAGATGGACGGTGGTGTGTGTGTGAAGGTGTGTAGATGGACGGTGGTGTGTGTGTGAAGATGTGTAGATGGACGGTGGTGTGTGTGTGTGAAGGTGTGTAGATGGACGGTGGTGTGTGTGTGAAGGTGTGTAGATGGACAAGGATGATCCTATTTAGTTGTAAGCCACGACGCAAGTTGTTATAGAAGAATAAAACATCCTCAGCTTGTGCTGGTGCTGTGTAAACAGAACAAGATGACTTGTGCTCTGGCAACTGAGCTTTTAATGTGTGTGGAGAAACATCTAAAGAAAAGGTGCCGTTCTGGTGTCCCGCATACCGGTGTTCCTTCATTTCACCTCCATGCTGTTTGGATTTTGGTCATTTCCTGCTGCATTTTTATTGGCTGGTCAGTAGACGTAGCAGCACACCCACTGTGAGATGGTCGTCCTAAATTTCTGACAGAAAATACTCGCAGGCATTCTTTGGTTGCCTTGATGATGGCCGCCTTGATGATGGCTGCCTTGATGATGGCCGCCTCTCACAGTACTTTGTAGGACTACCGTTTAGTAGCCACACCCAAAGAAATCAGCACGATTATTTTATGATTGTCATACTTTGTCTGTGACAGAACTAAATTGTAGAACATTTTGTAGAACAGGCAGTGTGTCATCAAATATTGATTAGGTTTTGGTTGAATATAAATTTGATGGTACTATGAATCCCAACAGTATTTGTTAATTATTTATGTGAGCATCCAGACCAAATCTAGCATCATCCAAATTTATGTGGCTGTTGAAAAGCCAAGAAATGTCTGTCTAAGAGGCTGGCCGTTTTTCAGGAGATTGGGAGTTCTGTTCTTAGTGATGCCATTCACTCAAGGCAAGAGGGCTTAATGGGTGTGCTTTCTCCAGGAGGGTGGGCTGGACCTCCTGCTCCACTCTTAACTCCACACAATGCTACCCAACGCAGGTGTTTGCTAGCTGATATAACAGAATGAGCAATTCGGTGCCCTTTCAAGTGCATTGAACTGCCCAGTAGTGTTTTATTAGCGACAGTTTAAAAAGATGTGGTAGGAATTCACATGTCTCAGGAAGCCTTTGGACCCTGCCAGCCTAGTGGCAGCATGTGTGGAGGGCTAAACTGGGGAGAAAAACACCCCAAAAAGATGAACTTCATCATGCACATATTCGTACTCTCATTGTAAATTCATATTGTAAAGATAGAATTAGATGGTTAGCTTTCAGTTTTTTTCTAGGGACACCAGTTGCACTATAACATTCTTTCTGCCCTCAGTCTCTTCTCTGTGGTAGAAATGTCCCATTAGCTCTTGAAGAAAGTATTTTAATTGCACTTTAGACTCAGGTGTTTTCCTGTTGCTCACTTGTTCTTTCCTTCAAAGAGCTTTTTCACAGACAAAAGTGAAACTTGATCTAGCTCAAAGAAAAGGTGACTGCTCCTATTTAAAATGTCACTTATCCAAGCTGTTATTGATCTTTACCTACAAACATGGATAATATCTGCTACAGGTACATATTTCCAGCGTGCTTGAGGTTTATTTAGAAATCTGTGTTAGATGAGCATTTCAAGTAAAGGCTTGAATATGAGGTTAAGGCAGCAGTGAAATGGTATCCTCTTTCTTCGACCTTCTTATGTAACCCTCCTGTTTTGCCTGAAAGGCAAAAGTCATTGTCAATTTTGAAACAGTCCATTTAGTGGAAAAGCAGAAACTAGGACAGCGGTTTTATTTTCTCAGCTCTGTCGGGTTCAGGCTGTGTTTCCTGAGTAAGGCCACAGACCCATCCATTGTATTTTTAGGAATCAGGAGTTTGGGGCTTACAGCACACATATCTATGTATGAGAGCACTTAATATTGAAATATTAGTGACAGTGATTCTTTCTAGAGTTTGGATAACCTTTACCGTCACATGTATTCTTCTTTGCAGGTCTTATGGCCGTGCACCGAAGATGATCCATCTAGAGGCCAACTTTGTGCAGTTCAAAGAGGAGCTGCTCCCAAAAGAGGGGAACAAAGCTCTCCTCACATTCCCCTTCCTGCATATCTACTGGACTGACTGCTGTGTAAGTCTCAGTCTCAGCCAGCTACAGCTGCCGTCATTCACAAACATGCAGCTTCAGGAGAATTATTTAAGAAGATCAATATTAAGTTGGCAGCATAGCAAGAGCACCTCATCATTCTCAAAATGTAGTCGTGTCTCTACAACATCAGCCTTTCGACATAACAGGAAGGCATTTAAAGTTTAGATTGTTAATATCCATGCCTTTGTCAGCTCTGCCAAAATTCATCGAACCATTATGTCTTTTTATTCTCTCTTGGATATGCTGTTTGCCCTGTCACAGCACCACCACCATTCAGAGTTCAGTCTCTGCAAGAAACAGTTTCTTCTTTCATGATGCAGCAAGGCAGTGTAACCCATATTGCCCCCTACACCCCCTGTAATGTGTTGCAATCTGTCAGAATGACCACATTGTTATGTTACAGTTGGAATCTTTAACTCTTGTGTCCAATTTCTGGTAATGGATTTTATAATCACTGGTAGGTAAGAAGCTAAGATGTCAATCAGTTATGTCAGCAACAAAAATGTAGGATTTCCATCAGTTTTCATCTTTCATATGCGATATTGTCAATTATGCATACTCATGCTGGATCTGTATCGTGCAGTCCGCACATGGCAAAGCATTTAACAGCAGTGGCAGAGATATAACAACACATAATATTCCCTAATATTTAGCACACTTCTTCATGCTGAATTTACATGTAATGCTTCCTGCTATGAATGTAACAACATCAGTGGTTTTGTTTGTGCATAATAATATCCTTTTCAGTATGGAGGCTACAGTAGCAACATCATGGTCAAAGCAGAGCAAAGTGCATGTTTTCAAGCTAAATCAAAATGGAAATGGATTTTTCCCTTTTAAATAAATAGGATATTTATTATAATACTTAGATGTATCACACCTAATTTGTGAAAGTAGTATGACACTGCTGTTTATTGACATATGTGGTTGGTGCACATGTTCACATGTAGGCCCGGTTTACACTTGCCATTAACCTCCAGTCATGATGGTCTGATTGTGTTGATCAGATGACCGACCAGTTCGAACAAAGCATGCCTTTTTAAACGTAGCTGCTGCAACTACATAGTAAATTCTGATCCAAATTTTAAATTCTGATTTAAATTCATAATTCAAACACATTTTAATCATAAATGGAGTCTTTCAAATGTTTATACAGGCAAAGGGTATCCCATTTCTTTTCTTATCATAATTAAAGTGGCATTTGTTTTGCAAATGTCCCATTCTTCCTCAATAGTTGTTGTTTCCTTTAAAGAAATAAACAAAAAATAATAATAAAATTACGCAGTTACAGGATGGGGATTTTTATGCATATAGGGGAATTCTTGAGTTAGATGTTTATTCATCACCTTTTACAATGTCCATAATACACCAGGACACGGAGACTTATAAGGCGTCCGTGAAGGAGGACATGCAGCGGTGGCAGAGCATTCTGCGGCTACACGGCTCTTCCGACTGGCTCATTGTGGTGGTGGAGAGCGACGGCAAGAAGAAGAACAAAACCAACATCCTGCCACGCACTTCCATCATGGATAAGATCCGCAACGACTTCTGCAACAAGCAGAGCGACAGGTGAGGACGGCCCAGCAGCAGCTGCAGCCCAGCCCAAACCCGCTAATCCCCCAAGACAGGCTGAAGGTCATCTGATTTTAGACTGGTGTAAATGTGCAGCTCTGTGGTTGAGTGTAAGTGTGCTATCAGATATACTGGTTGCTGTTGTTTGTATAGCTCATACTGGGCTAATTTAGAGTGGACTTAACTGGCAGACCCTATTTATGGCCTGAGGCACCCAGCACCCCACTATCCTCCCCCCACCATCCTCCCTGTAAAGGCATGACTCATGTCTGCTGTGTGTGGGAGCTTTACAGTTAAGGCAGTGGCTTGCAGCACAAATGCTCTGGGAACAGTGTAGAAAAATGGATTGTATATTTTGTATGTTATTACCTATGTTATGTATATTAATGGGGGAGATGGTTGTGATAAAAGTTAATACATTATGATTACTGTGACTTTAAGTCAAAGGAAAAAAAACCTAATAATTACCGTTGCCCCAATTATGATTGTAATATAGTAAATTTGCAATTAATTCCAAAATGGATGCATAAGCTGCAACAATAACTGCACTACAACCATATTAGGCAGTTCCATGGTGTTGTTTCCATCATTGCCCTTACTGTCATAACAGCCAGGCTCCCCCCACACTCAACTACCCACTATGGAGTGCGATATTGTTACAATTTACAATCAGTTCTCAGGACCCCATCTTGAAATCTAAAGCAAGTCTGAGGTGGGAAATTTCTGAAATCACATTGCACAGAGGATGGTGAAAGTGGAGTCACTTGAAAAATAAATGTTTCTATTTCAGTGTAATGCTATAAATTTTAGGGATGAATGCGGATACTTGTTTAATCATTCAAGGGGCCTGTATTTTAATATTGAAATCACTTTTCAGACCTTCTTTTCGCTCTGGCAACAAGGAGAAAATATACTGGCCAACAGTTTAGTATTCTAACAGGACTTTAAAATGTAACTGGTTTGCATAAATATATATTTAAGTATATCAAATCCGACTTCACTACTATGAAACATGAGTGTGTTCCCAAGGACATGACTGAGCCAGCAGAAACAGCGGGGCCTTAATGCTAAATAAGTTACTGTAGTTGATGACAGTTCTCTATCGGATCGCATCTTTCACTGAGGGGAAAAATACTTCATGGGTGCCCCGGCACCCAGCCGTTAGCTTATCTGTGGCAGCCTCTGTTACTCATCTAGTATTAAAACCCACCAATTTCTCTTCAGTTATTTCTAAATAATAATTAAAAATCCTGAGAACAATCCCTCCCCAACATCCTTCCTATCCTATTCCTTATATTTAAAACATATTGAACTAGGAATATTTATTTGAGTCTGCTTTCACCATCCTCCATCTGTACAGAGTTTTCCTAGCTCAGACTCGCTTTGGGTGTTCTTGCTTGCCACTCAAATGGACTGGCAAAATGTTTCCCTTTGCCACCAACTAAATTATGCAAAATGGTAATGAGGATGAGCTGGTTGTAGAAGAGGAGTGGTGGTAGGAAATCATCTTTTAAAGAGCACGTTCTATAAACGGGAACTGAAGAAGCGTGTTGGCACTGACTAGAGAGAATAAAGCAGTAAAGCTGTGTGTGTGTGTGTGTGTGTGTGTATATGTATGTACATGTATGTGTGTGTACATGAACAAAAAATAGTAGCGTTTCCAGTAGTGCATTACCTCCCTGTTAAGAAAGTGTTAGGGTTAAAAAATGTCAATATCTGTTAAAGGAATCTGATTCTCTTTTTTTCCCCTCTACTGCCTCTCCTTCTCCTACCCCTCATAAGGTGTGTTGCTCTGTCAGACCCCCTGAGGGACTCGTCTCGCTCTCAGGAGTCATGGAGCTCTTTTCTGACTAAACTGCGCACTCTGCTCCTCATGTCCTTCACCAAGAACCTGGGACGCTTTGAGGATGACATGCGGACACTGCGAGAGAAACGCACTGAGCCCGGCTGGAGCTTCTGTGACTACTTCATGGTCCAGGTACATATTTACTGTCAGGTTGAATCACACCTACCTTTACAAGCTAAATAATATAAAATCAGATGCAGAAGACATTTTACATCAGTGTGGATCAAACTGAAGGTGATAGTTCAGCTGCATTTTTTTTTGCAATGTTGCAATCGGTTATAGACTAATGGGTTACTAAAAATATGAAATATTAAGATTATTTCACTACTACCACAAACGCAGACTCGACTCCTGTAAAGTTTGAGAAACACACCCATTCTAACAATGTAGTATTACCTGAATTGGCAAAAATACTGCTTTAAATTCATATATTTAAACCTCCTACACTCCAGACTCCAGTTATCACTACTTTTACTTTCTACAGCTGCTAATTAGGTCCCTGAGGTTTTTTGTCATCCGCTTCAAAATAAGACTGCTGATCCAGGAACAGTTATTTGTATTTTACTTTCATATTATTACAAATACAATTTCACAGACAAGTAAGATGATTATTTTGGGGTATTCCTTCTGGTAAATAATGCTTAATGTCTGCTTTGTGCAGGAGGAGTTGGCGTTTGTATTCGAGATGCTGCAGCAGTATGAGGATGCGCTGGTTCAGTATGATGAGCTGGACGCTCTCTTCACCCAATATGTTCTCAACTTTGGCGCTGGAGGTACAGTAGCTACACCACCTATCTCTGAGGTAGTTCAAGTTAAAAAAAAAAGTGTAAATGAAGGAAAAATCGTTCGAGTTAAAAGATGTATCGGTACAGTTGGAGGGACCATATCAACCAAGTGATATATTACTATTTATAGGGTTTTTTTTATTTGTTTGGTTTGTTTGTTTTTTTTCAAACCTAGATTTGGTCTGAAACACGAAAGAAATCCATCATATTGAATCATTTTGTATTTATTTGTTTAGTATCATGGTGAATGAGGAGTGTATATGGTGCATTCATTTTAATTTTGCATGATTGCCAGATGGAGCCAACTGGCTAGGTTCGTTTTGCCAGCCAGTGCGGAGTTGGAATGGGCTGCTTCTGCGCAGGCCCATAGACATGGAGAAGAGGGAGCTGATACAGCGCAGCGAGGCGAGCCTGCTTGACCTGCGCAGCTACCTCTTCTCCCGCCAGTGCACGCTGCTCATCTTCCTGCAGAGGCCTTGGGAGGTCACACAGAGAGCGCTGGAGCTCCTGCACAACTGTATCCAGGAGCTGCGCTTGCTGGAGGTGGGTGTGTTTTTGCTTGAGTATAAGGTGTTGCAATCTGTTGGTTGGGGATTGTGATGTCATTAATTGGTGCATCTCTGAGAATGTGCATGTATGTTTAACAGTGTTTGTGAAATCTGGAGGGGTGTGTGTGGTTGTGAGTAAACACAATTTCATTTGTTCTTTCCTTTTCCTAAGGCCAAATATCTTACCACAATTACTCTTCCTCATATCAATATTTGAGTTATTGAAAATCATTATCAGCGTTATCAGACATTTCCTAAATCTGAAAATTCTGAACCCTTCGGGTAACAAATGGCTTAATATGAATGCTCTGCACGAAACTTGATTTAGGAGAACCACACGACTGCCGCACTGCAGAGTAGTGCTGCATGACATAGACATAAAATACAATGTTTGATAAAGCAGTTAGAGATCGCAGTAGTGATATGAGAAGCAATTAATGAATCTACTTTTAGCAAACCACCAAAATGAAAATTGAAGCCTGTTGTATGCTCTCTGTGATCACTATTCTGGTGTCCCTATAGAAACTATGAAACAGGGCCATTTGTCATTTTTTTTCACTTCCCACTAAGCAGATGGTAATAAATTGTATTTTTTGTATTAAAACTAAATGAAATTCCTCAAAATGAGCTGGTAATGCAGTACAATAAACCCCCGCTTATACGCGGTTCAGCAGTTGCGACAGTCTCTCATGGATTTTTTCTGATAACTGAACTAATAATTATTTGTGGAAACTGCAGATATCCTGCATGTGATGTCCGGGCCTCGTCCACTGCGCCCCAAACACAAGCAACTCTTGACGTGGACAAGGGGTGTGGCGGGCGAGGGCCGGACGTAACAGTCACTTGTACTCAGACGTGGGAGGATTGAAAGTTATTTATTTCTCCTTGCTGCTGATTGGCTGCTGCCCTGTGATGCTCCAGTCCAGAATTTCCCCCGTGGAGCGTCGAGTGTTCTCGTGTTTTCTATTTTGTTCTTCTTAAAGCCCTGTATTTTTATTACTGTAAGTTAAATTACAGTACAGTCTATATCCTCCTGAGAACCAAAGAAAAAACGTATCTTACAATTTCTTTTTTGTGTCATTTCCTATCTATTTGGGCCTAAAAAACACCTTACAATTGAAATTTCTTTTATATATTTTATATAATATATTTTTCATTTTAATTACCAAGCAGATCCACTGTAGAGGACAACAGGATGATTTCCGTGTGAAAATAGAACTGAATTTAGAAAATGAAAAAAATGAGCAGATTATAGTTTTAGAGTAATATTAACCCAAGAGCACATTCAGTTTGATCAAAACAATACAATTCTGTATCACTCTTCTGTTGCTTGTTGCTTGCAAGGACATCAAAACATGTATTTAGTTCAACAGTGAATTATGTCATAGTAAGGGTAACATCGGTATTTGCATTCTAGCACGCAGGAGAGAGCAGTTCAGTGAACACTGTACAGTACGGATTTACCTTTACATTTTCTTTAAGGATAAAGTATTAAGCTGAGTTTAAAATGAAATTACACTATAAAAATTGGCATTTTTAGGCTTTTTTAAAATTTTTTTTTTAACCACATCACATCACGGTTTTTCGCTGTACATGGGTGCTCTTGGAGCATATTGAGAACTGTATTGTGAGATTATCCATTACCACTTTACACTTTTTACACACTACACTGCCTGAGAGTGAGAGTAATCATCACGTTTGCAACATTTTACATGTCAGTTATTCTTTAGAGCAGCTACTTAGCTGTGCCCCTTTTTTTGCTATAATTACTCTAAAACTGTAGTTTAGCAATATCATCAAAAATACCTCAAACAAGTTATCACTGTCAACTTTAATAACTGTCACTGATTTATGTCCCAGTTGTTTGATGGTAACCTTTGTGCTATTTGCGCTTGTCTCTAATTGCTGCTGTTTTTATTGTTGTGTAGGTGTCGGTCCTTCAGGGGGCGCTGGACTGCTGGGTGTTCCTCAGCTGTTTGGAGGTGCTGCATAGAATCGAGGGCTGCTGTGATCGTTCCCAGCTGGAAGCGAACTTCTCCCACACTGTGGGCCTCTGGACTTACGCTACTGAGAAGGTGCCTCGTGTTTGTGCATGCACTGAATGTGTACTGCAATCTAAAATTGCTATAACACTTTCAGTCTCTTTCACACACATGCTCACACTGTGGACCCATTATACTGTTGCTAACATGATTCTTCAGATGTCAACCTGTGCAATACACTACCTAACAATCATATATTGTGATCGATAGAGCGCCACTAACATATTTTAATAGAGCACCACTTATAGGCGTATACTGTAATAGATAGAGCACCACTAACCACAGTGCATTTACTTGTGCTGATAAACACACAGAAGCCGTTTGCTTCCTGTTTGCTGGTTATTTGCTAACATCATGATTTTAAAATAGCAGGGCCGAAACGGGGCTCATGCATAGTCGACTGCAAAATTAAAATACAGTCTTGAAAAGAGATGTGTATGTGTGATGTGTGGTTTTAGCTGGTGTGACTGAGGTGGCAGTTTTGATATTTATTTTATCAACATCGTTATTATTCTGAACTTGGGAATGACGGCTTCCATTTTCAATTTTGCAAAGCCAAGGTCTAGTAGTTAAGTGATACTGTAATCACTGGGTATCAGTTGGTAATTGATCTTTACAGAAATAAAATTAACTATCAGCACTGTGGGAATGAACAGTTTTTAAGCATGAATGCCTCAAGGTTTTTGGAGCTCTCTTTCTTGTTTTCTCTGCCCCTCTCTCTTTCTTTCTCTCTCTCACTCACTCATTCTGTCTGGTGCTTGCAGTCTCGCTCTCTCCCTCTCTAGCGCTCTCTCTCACCCTCTCTATGACTCATATGTATTATATGTAAGTACTTATATGTAATAATAATTTAGTTACGATGTAGTATTTTAGTTATAATAACCCTACACCTTAAAACCTACCCCAACTTAAAGAGTAGCCAAAAAGAAATGGCTTTGCCTTTTTACTTTACAGTGTCAATAGCATTTTGTTGCTTTGGCAATTCTCGGTCAGTTGTTTTTTTTCTGATTATTGCTGATTCTTTAAGTCATTTTTAGAGCATTCAAAAATAAACAAGCACATCGCATTATTTTAGATTGTTACATGGAGGGCTGTTCCAAACAGTAGTTACAAGCTTTGAATATTCACAGTTTTTTCTGAAGGAGCACTCATATTAGTTCCCTGTGCCATCTTTAAACAACAGCAATGTAATAATAGTCAGCTGAAGCCCAGCTGCTTGTACACTTTTTTTTTTTTTTTTTTCGTGTTGAATACAGCTTTTGTATGTAGACTCTAAGGGTCTAGCGTAGTAGAATTATTGTTTTATTTAGACCTTTTAAAGGTTTCTTTTTTTTTTTTAGAGCTCTGGGCCACAATGGAAGCAGTTGTAGGAGCTTCAGCCTCTGCTGAATTCACCACAATTTACGGCTGACAAGAAAAGACAGCCCTTGTTATAACTTTTCTGTTGGCGTCTTAGACTGAAAACTTCAGAAGTGTTTCATTAAATGTTTCTATGCTGTTTGTGTTTTGCTCTCAGCTGAAGTCTCTGGGCTACATGTGTGGTCTGGTGTCTGAGAACGGGCCAGACTCTGAGGAACTGAACCGCACAGTGGACCTGCTGGCAGGCCTTGGGGCAGAGAGGCCAGAAACGGGTAACCATGGCAACTGCACTGTCTGTCATAGGGAAGTGCTGCTTTGTTTTTTGCTCTGTCATAGTGGGTATGCAGAGTGGTTCTTTTCCGACTGTAAAATACGGCTCTGAATTAAGTAATGCATTAACACACATTGTTTGAAGATGATCTAACACTAAGCTTTTATTGTCTTTTATAGCAAACAGTCCTCAAAGCCCTTATAAGAAACTCAAAGAAGCTTTGTCATCAGTGGAGACTTTTGAAAAACACTATCTGGTATGAACTGACAAGTCTTCTGTTGATTGTAATGTGATGAAATGGAAATGTTGGTCATATTGTATGGAATTAATTGGTGAATCATAATGTGATGAATTTGAATAATGTCAAATTAATACAAGTAACATTTCTTCACAACTGTTAGTTTATTTCACGTCTTTACTAACATGCCTGTGTATACTTGCTCACATGCACTTGGTCTGTTTCAACTTTTGACCATATGACAGACTTTCTCTGGAGCCCGAGAGTTAAATAGTGTGAAAACCAATTTGCACCCAGGTTTGAGAAATTATATTTGGCTCTTTGAATTGTGGTCTAGGGCTCATTTTATGTGTAGTCTTATGTTCCTGTGAAAGCTTTCTACTCCCTGCGCTACATGTCAAGTTTCTTCTTGATTAGGGGATGAGCATGTCAAGTTTCCTCTTGATTATGGGATGAGCGTGAAAATGTTCTGAATTAGTATTATCTATCTCTCCTTTTTTTTTTCCCCCCTTCTATTCCTTTTTATGACTAGGAACTGTCCCATGCTGCACTGGAGATGTACAGGGCCATTGGGAGAATGCGCTCAGCTCGACTGGTGGGGAAGAGCCTGGCTGAGTTCTACATGTGTGTAGGATTTTGTAACCGTGTAAAATTGTCTGGCTTAATGTATTGTTATTGTGTTGCAAATACATCATCTAAAGGCTGCTTTAGGACTGGTCTTCAAAATAAAATAAAACTACCAGTAAGGATATGATTAACTGGTAATGCTTTACCGAGGGGCAGCATTCAACTGAGACATGACAACTGACAAAACCTACATAAACATTCTTAACGGTTTATTATAGCAAGCATCAAATGTCAAATTTGTTAGTCTTTTCCTAGGGTTATATGATGGCTGTTCATTGGAACAAGCCTTTATAAATGTCGCCACTGATTTACAGCACTGAGTGAAAGTTTTAGGCTCCTGTGCAAAACGTTTAAAGCCATTTATCTGAGTAGTGAGGGACTTTCTACCAGCAAATACACAAGTTAACATTAGAATAAATGCCAACAAACAAGAAGGTATCAAATAATATCAAGATTTGTTTGTAAAAAGTACTTGACGTTTTGTGAGCTGGTTAGAAGAACACAGGTTCGGTTTCAGATTTTACTTTAGTGCCACCAGCCTTTGCATGGATTTGTGAAACTCCATCAGCAGCATCGACTGAGCCGCATCAGGTATTTGAGGTATTAATTAAAACTACAATGTAATACTGGACTTCCATGAGGAGAGGTCTGGGAATGATTAAACAAATACATAGCCATACATAAAATTACTATTTACTGTATTAATATTATTTGTATACATTCTAATGTTAGCTTTTATAGTACTCAGTTAAACAGGTTTTAAATATTGTTTTCTCAGGTGTCTAAGACACTGGTACTGTTTCAGTTTGCTTATGTAGGTGTTGTGTAACCCTATGAACGCTGCCCTTTAGTAGAATGTTATTTGCCTTATACATCTTAAAGCTATGTAATATTAGGTTGCTGAAGCCTCGTGTGAGCTGGAAGGTCACAACTAGCTATAGTGTTGCAGCACATCACCTAAGGAGAGCTCTGTGCTGTACCTTTTGTATTGGGATTTATTGTGTTACCAGAGTAACAAAAGTAAACGAAAATGCAATGGTACATTATTCTAAGAAATACAGTTGAAAGCCTGTGTCTGTGCATGTTTGTAGGAGGAAAGGAAACCCCCAGACAGCACAGACTTTCTTGGTGGACTCTCTGAAGTCCTACACGGCAGAAGGCTGGAGCTTGCCGGTGACGCACACGCGCAAGCAGATTGCGGCATGTCAGAAACAGCTTCAGCAGACTAAAGAGTATCCTTTATTAAACTCAGCTCACATCTAACCAACACCCCCCCCCCCTTCAGTTTCTTTAGAACAGTTTGTACTCAGTTCCTTAGTAATAATACTTTGTTAAAAATCTCCCGTCTCGCTGTTAAAAGCAAATAAAAGCAGATTCCTGTCAAAACAAATTCACTGCTATGTATGAAGTCGTTTGGCTGTTTGGGTACCTTCACTCTCAGTGTTAGCTACCTGCAGACGTGTGCCCTGCTGGCCAGCGATGCCAACCTGACGGACGAGGAGAGGAAGCACTACTGCCAGGAAATTCTCACTTTCGCTAACCAGGTCTCCGAGGGAAAAGGTCAGCAGTGCAATCTTACTGATGGCTATTTAACTGAACTGATTTTAGAATGTTATAACTGGTTCTAATCCATTGTAGTCATATGCAGTAAAGTTAGAGGTCAAAAATGGGCTTTTTTTTAATTTAGAACACCAGAAAAGCTTGCTGTGTTGTTCTGTGTATATTGTTAATTATCCAGTAAGCCTCTAGAATCACATTTGTGTATTTGTTTTGCAAACCAAATTGATTAATTGATCACCTCGAAAAATCATGTCATGGTTAGTTCTGAAATCTACATCTACAGGAGTAGATTTGGTTGAGTTATTAAACAAGGGATATGAGGCAAACATTACTAACAAACATCAGACATCAATAGTCACCCAAGTCCTTATTTTTTAAATACATCCCCAATACCCCTCTCATTCCATTCAAACCACTTTCCTCTTTTAATTGAGAAAGCACAGACTTGTCGATGTGGTTTAGGACACAGTATGACTTATATGTTAGCCATATAGCTCTGATTCTGAACTAAAGAAGCCCCAAACATGTCTTGGCTACATCTAGTAATTTGTGAAATGAATTCTATAAAACTGAGATTCTTACTTCTATTCTTACTTCTCAGGTTGTTCAACTTCATTATGCTATATTTAATCAGATCAAGCATTCATGAGTGTTTTTGATCCCACAAAAGCACAGCAAGCTACAATGCGGTATCTCCTTACTGCCCTTTTTTGGCACATAATCTGTAGAACTACTCAACAGATTAATTCTCAGTTACTTTCCCTCGCCCTGTCTCCTCCATTATTCTCTCTCTCCATTGACTTTCCTCCTCGCTCTCTAGACCAGTCTCTAGACCAGAGTGTGGCCCTAAGCATGAGTGCGTTCGCTCAGCTGCGGGAGTTGCGGTTCCGACCACCAGCAGGGACAGTGCACGTGGGTGCTTCGCTGCAGTTGGAGCTACGTCTGTGCAGCCTGATGCCTGTTCCTGTGCGGCTAGAGCAGCTGGCAGCCAGTGTCCATTTCACCCTGGAGCAGCCGGGCACGCGACCTGCCCCGACAGTCTCACAACGACGCCCAGGGTTCAGTCCAGACGGCACGGTCACCTTTCCTGCCACGAGTCCCTCATATGGGCCTCTGCAGGGCTCGTCTCTTCCTGCCCTGGAGCTCTATGAGATGCAAGACCGCAGTCCCTCAGACAACAGCCTCAACTCCACTGGAGTGGTGTGTAAAAACGTTCACCTGCTGCTTCGGGGCAATGACAGTGCTGCATCCCTGGATATGCCCAGCTCCTCAGGCTCTGCCCTCACCATGGAAGACGGAGCGCAGATGCTTAAGACTAATGATGTGATGCTGTCGCCTGGCAACAACAGCATCAACTTCACAGCGCCGGTGAGTGTGTCAGTGTTTCATTGACTGCAACGTGATTTAAAACTAATTTTGTACTTCTCAGAGATCAGCATAACTAGGCTTGGCCAGAATTACATTTACACAAATACTTGTTCTGTAAATCACGCTTAAAAACAAATGCACACATTCAAAGGATGGCGGCAACATTTTAATACTCCTAGTGTCCTACTGCATGTGTTGCTTTTATGTATTTTAATGCAGTGCAACAGCAGGAACGTTTCTCCACATATTGCCAGATTTACACAAGCAGACGTAAAATTTGGCGCTTAGTCATTTGATGTGCGGACTACTTCTTGATAAGTCGGCTTATGATTTGCTAATAGAATGTACCACACTATTGCAGGAACATTTTTATACCTAATTCACTTACTTTCATGCATCATCCTGTCCCTATGTGATAGAGAGAGAGAGAGAATGAATGTAATATTACTACTCTCAAGATTGCTAAATCGTCCACCCGCTCACTCAGTGTCACTCGCTCATTTTTCTCTCACTGCTCTTCACTCAACCCTATCCTTTCTCGCTCTTTTCTTTTTCCTCCTGCTCTCTCAGAGTATGAAGCCGGGGACCTATACTCTGCGGCAGTTGTGTGCTAAAGTGGGGCAAGTGCAGTTTGTGTTGCCCCACATTTATCCCATCGTGCAATACGACGTCTACTCTCAAGAGCCCCAGATGACTATCGAGCCGCTCACAGGTCGGTCTGTTTGTCAGTCATTTTGTTAGTCCTGTAATTATTAACCCAAGCTCCACAGTCTGCGAACACCTCATTAAGTATATGTAGTAAAAGTGGAATTCTGTTCGCTTTTTTAAATTATCTGCCTTAGTTCAAGGTGATTCAATGCTTAGTGGTGTATTATGGACAAACACGCCAGCTTAGATTTCTTTACAGTGGTGGAGATGGGAACCAGGAGTTGAGATGTTTGCACCTATATAGTTGTTTTGTTTTATTATACAAAATGAATGTGTCTTCTTTATTTTTAGGTGTAATGTTAATAAGGGTAATTAAATCTGAAATATTCTGCCTCACAGTGCCCTGCATGTACCTTTCTGGAATGGAATACTTGAAGTAGACATGAGCGTTTCAAGGCAAAATACCGTTCAGTATTCGCTAAGAACTATTCCTCCCAGCCCTTACCCCCGTACGCGCGCACGCGCACACGCGCGCACACACATACACACACAGATGGATTCAGCTTTTCAGCTTTATCTACCAGAATTTGCACAGCACCTCATTTTCATTTTTTTGTTTCCCTGTTTATACAGTAGCATTTATTCAAGTATTCAAAAATCATGACTCATCCCTAATTTAGAAGAATCTATTCAGGCCAAAACCTTCTCAAAATGATCATAAAACAATGTCTCAGGCATTAAACTAAATATTCATAAACCAATTCACATGATTACCATTGGTGAGGGAGCTTTTAGAGGCATTAAACTGCATCACTGCCACTGTAAACAAGACTGACTCTGTAAATGTCTTTGGAAAAGCACGATTCTTTTTAAACCACTCTGAAAGACTATTTAAATATTCAGACATTTCAACAACATCTCTGGAAATCCCATTTAACTGAAAAGGCCTGCAGATATTTGTGTTTTCATTGGTTTTAGTCTAAATCAGACTGTGTTAGAATGTATTAGATTCTGGAGGAGTCATCCACAGTACATTGTTCAGAATCCATGGCCTGAACTTGAGTGCTTTTTGCAGAGAGCCTGCTGGCAGGGCTCCCCCAGCGGGTGAAGTTCACTATCGTAACAGGGCACTACACAGTGAAGAAGGGTGATGCGCTGCAGCTGAGTAACTCGGCCTCCATGCCCATCCTGCACTCGTCCTCCTGCTCCGCCCGCATTTTGTCCAGCAGTGGAGGTGAGAAAGTACAGGTCACACACAAGTCACTGGGTGTCAAAAATGTATGTATGACCCTGAGCAGTTAAATAAACTTTTTAAATATCGTAGTATTTTCAGCAAATGTGGAGTAACTAAGGCAAGTAGACCTGGTATTGGCAGTAAAAGTTACTACTTTAGTTCAGAAGGTGGCAAGGATTAAACCAGCAGGGCCATTAACAGAGTTAGAAAAGTGCCATTTTTCAGTGATCATACTATGGAGAGTAAAATGTTTTATAATGAGTAGATTTTGGAAGAAAGTTTCAAGCGTAAAAATGCTTACTAGTGAGAAACTAGTGAGAAAAATCTGTTTACTACGGGTAATTATTTATTAACTGATTCATTTTTCCTTTAGTTATTCATTCATTTCTCTCTGTCTGTCTGTCTGTCTGTCTGTGTGTGTGTGTCTCTCTCTCTCTCTCTCTCTCTCTCTCTCTCTCTCTCTCTCTCTCTCTCTCTCTCTCTCTGTCTGTCAAGAAATCAAATGGCCTCAAAACCCAACACCCACTTTTTAATTCAACCCGCTGATCGACCTTCCACTAAAAGTCCAATGACCTTATTTTCATATCTCCACCTTTCCATGTTTCTACCAATAATTAAAACATTAGTTATCACTAAATATTTAGTTGTATCTGGCCTCACCTGGCCACCAATATTTAATAATCGGATACGCCTCTGATTAAAAAAAACATGTTATTGGGCCTTTGTGAACAACATATCCAGTTTAGTCTGGTTTGGACACGTGCACTTATTTTAGGTTCGTTTTGACACATTTGATGTGCAACAGTTTTGCTCTTAAGGATGCGTGCATAAGAAGATGCTCAGGCGTCTTGAACTGAGGGGCTGTTGGGGGCTTTCCAGGCGCTGGATTCCCAGACTGAGGGAGACAAGTTCAGTGGCTTCGAACTAACTGCATGGGATATTCAGTCGTTCACTTGCTTTAAAACCACGTATTTCTACCATGCCAATCACCATCAATCCGTCAAGGCCCCTTTACTGTCTATTTTTCTGTCTGTCTGTCCTTCCGGCTGTCTGTCTGTAAAAACTAATGTGTATGTATATATATATACATACACATTCCAGGCATGTATATATATATATATTTTAAATATTAAATATATTATTATGAAATGATCTTTCCATTTTACTGCAAAAGTTTTAGGCACCTGGAAATTGTTTGAATCTGTTTATATCAGCAGTGGGTTTCTTTCTGCCAGCAAAAACACAAGTGAACATTAGAATAA
>JBBJLS010000039.1:1392815-1404928 GCA_037577275.1 Bryconaethiops microstoma | reverse complement strand
TTTATCTTGGTGTTTTTCCGATATACCCCTGTCCCACACACACACACACACACACACACACACACACACACACCTATATATAATGCACCTACTATGTTGCTTGGAAATGAATAAAACCAAACTTCATGGACAGATGATTTGACATTCTTGTATAGAATTTGCTAATACAATAGAGCATATGATCCAATCCTGACCCAGGGGCAGCAAAACAGCCCCAAACTGTGTATGGGGATGGGATCTTGCTCAAGGGTTCCTCAGTGGTGCCACTGGCAGCTCTGGAATTCAAACCCATGACTTTATGCTAACAGGGGCAACTCCCTAACCACCGGGCCACGAGATGTCCCAAAGAAAATGTTTCCCATCCAGGCCCTAAAGATACATAACAGTGTTCTGGCTCAACCATACGGCCTTTAGGAAAGTAAACAGCAATATTCTTCTGATAGAGGAGTTTCTTCCTCCTTGTTTTCCTCGCATGTATGCAGTTTTTGTCCAGTGTTGGTCTAATAGTGGACTCATGAATGCTGACAACAGACCATGCAGGAGAAGCAAACAGATCCTTACTTACGCTTGGGTTCTTTATGCCCCCCTGGGGTTCTGGATCTTGCTGCTGGAGTGAATTTAATTGGATGACTCCTGGGGAGGGTGACCATGTCCTGTGTTTGTACACTTTCTGCCTGAAGTGGATAGGTGAAGTCCAAACTCCTAAGGAATTGTTTTGTATCCTTTTCCAGATTATTTTTCTGAGATCATCAGAAATCTTTTCCGACCAGGGCATGGCATTCAGTCACAAATGTGTGTGAGGACCAGATTTTGATAGTGAAGAGTTGAGTTGGCGGTTTATATTTACCTGTCATTTAACTGTCATCCAATTGATTGAACCCCCTTGATCCTGATCATCACCTACACTTCTATGGACAAAAGTATTGGGACACACCTCCTAATGACTGAATTAATTGAATTATTGAATATGTCCAGTGAAGGGCAGATTGCGAGCCAGGCCCTCTCGTCCAACATCAGTGTCTGACCTCATAAATGCTCTACAGAAATAATGGACACAAACTCCCACAGAAACTCTAAAATCTTTCAAGAAGAGTGGAAGCTGTTATACGGACCAACTCTCCGTTGGAGTAAAAGTACTGGCATCCCAATACTTTTGTCTATATAGTGTACACTGAATTAGATGGTCACATAGTTTTGCCAACAAAGATATTTAACATTGCATCACTTTGTTTAATAAGTCTGTGACAAAAACATACAATTAATTGTGCTATTTGTTTTATTGGGCTCTCTATATTGTTCTGACTTTGATGAAGATCACACGTGAGATCAGATTTATATGAAAAGTAAGAGAATTTGAAAAGGTTGCCACCTTTTTAACCATCACCGTGGTTCAATTTTCAACCACCACTGCTGCTCTGTTCACTGACATTAGTACAGATTAGACAAGTGTTATGAAGTTCTGACCATTGTTTAGTCCACTAGATGGAGACATTGTCCTTAAGAACAGCTCCACAGTTTTGCAAGAGCATGAGTTCCATTTACAGGGCTGATTTTTCTTGTAAAAAATTAATATTGTTTAAATAATAGAAGAAAAAAAGACTCTGCATGTAAGTTCGGTTCTTATCCTAGATTTAAAAAGGGTCCAAATCCTGAACATTATATAACAGATCCGTTTTTTGAGGCTTTCCTCCATCTGGAGATCTATCTATCGAGAAACAAAAGGCCTGCACCCTAGTTTTGCAAAAGCTGTTTATAAAGAGAATCATTTTCAGTTACTAATAATTTAACACATAAACTGTACTAACATGATGGACTTAAAAATCTATGTATTCAACATTAACAATACAGGCTCCTGTGTGTTTAACCACACATGACTGAACAGAGGTTTACTCTGAGCAACTCTGAGCCTTTGCAAATCTCTGGCTTTCAGTAATAGTGAATGGCTTCAAAGAGACACTATAGTCGAAGGGACACTCCAGCCAAAATAAAAACACTAATCATCACTACATGTGTAGATAACGTGCCTACTGGCTTCACGTAGAAGTGCGGTGGTACTGTTAAGGCAGTTTTTCTAGTGAGCAGAGCAGGAAAACCCCTTCTGATGATGTTTCTTGAAGGTGGGAGGAACTCATTGAGGCTGGATTGTTTGAAAGGTGTTTTTTTTTTAAGATGATAGCTCCCTAATGCAGAAGGAAGCCAGAGAGGTGAAGATCACATCTGCATTTAATAGCCTGTATAGTGGTACATCAGTGGATTTCTTTATTAAAGTGGGGGAATTTCCCAGTAATATGATGCATGTTGAGTATTGTAGTAACATAACACTGAGAAAAAAGCAAAACTACTGAAACATAAACTGCGTGAACAAAAAAGGTTAAGGGGTACAATGCTGTACTACGGAATATTACGGAATACCTCTCTGAGTTGGCAGCAGGCACGTGCACAGACCCCGGGGGTCCTGGGTTTTTGCCTGCTTGCTCTGTAGCAGTGTCCTCTTGGTCAGCTTGGACAACGATTGTGGTTTATATTGCTTGAGTTATTGTTTCAGATCTGGTTCCGCTAGGCTAAGCCTTACCTCAGGAATGGAGCTGGTAGGTCATGCAGATTTCCAGGACGCTCCCTCTGGTTCCGTACTGCTCCCTTCAATATGTCCTGATTCATTCATTGAAAGAGCACCAGAAATCCAAGAGATAAAACATCTATACTGTTAAGTGCTGTTATTTCCTTTCAGCACTGAGTGGGGCTCAAAACGGCCCAATCAAGTTTCTTCATTATTATAAACACAGACACGCATGCATTATGGACCTCTTAATCCAATCAAAAATCTGCCTCAGTATGTGTGTGTTTGTCCAAGGCCATGGTGGTCATAGTAAAATGGATCAGCGTGTGGAACAGAAGTCTTCTGTGTGCTACAGTGTTTTCTCTCACTGTATAAAAGAAGCTTCATGCTGCCCTTATTGTTGGATGTACTGTATTAACTATTCAAGTAATTGCTGATTTGCCCCATTTAAGATCTTTATTGTTTACAAACAAAATAAAAATGCTTTGCTTTGTTAGATTCGGCTCAGTTCAACGCCACTCTTCCTGACCACATGAACCAATTGGAATCACCCAATAGTGAACTGCAGTCAGCTGCCAAACCTATTAAAATTTCCATTTCAGCTGGAGGGGACAGGACACTTCTCCAAAAAAATGAAGCGTGCATGAGAACTACTGCCACTCATTAGGGTAGTAAATGTTTATCTTGCAATGAATGAGTTAATATTTACACACTCTGTCACTGTTATCCCAGGGTGACATTTACTAAATGTCAGTTGTAATATGTCTTGCTGGTGGCGTGCCAAGCTAGACCTTGAGGTACTTCAGGGATGTGGCCTAGTAAAGTTAGCATCCTTATTGGGATGCGCTGCTATATCACAGCCATGAAAGGGGTTAAAAGGCAGTGCTTAAAGTAAGTCTGTTAGTGGCCAAGTCATATTTTGTTTGCCAGTCAGGCAGGAGCTGATCCACTAGTATTCTTTAGACACATTTTTTTTCTCACCACTTTTCGAGGCGTGCCTCCAGCCATCATGTGCTTTACATATGAAAATAAATGCGACAGCAGTGTTGAGAGACCACATTGTTACAGGATAAGGGTCCATGAAACTGCAGAAATGGCTTTTTGTTCTGACCTTTAAGGGTTAAAGAGACTACCTGCTTAACCTTATGGAACCGAGCATCTCATTGGAGATCTATTTTGAGAATTTGATGTTCCCCATTACATGTTTGAATCTGTTGCTGGAGGAGTTGAGCACGCCCACACTGGCTAGAGTGAAACACATCTGAATGTAAAATCAGAGCTTTCTGTGAACTTTCTGTTTCTTTCACTGTATGAAAGCTGCACTTTTACATAATACAGTCAATATAATTCCAGTTAGACCGAGAGCAGTTTAGTTATTGTTTTTTCATGATAGTTCTGATCAAAGATGACTGATATCTCACTCATATTCCAATTCAAATACTTACTTGTTCAAAATAGTACCTATCTTTACCTATAAAGATAAACGCAACAACAGCACTGAGAAATCATAGGATTGATTAGAGTAGTTATATGGTTAGACAGCACAGCGGATAACACCACAGCTCTGAATGAATGGGGTTCAAATCGCTGCATGGGAAGAACTGCCAGGACTTCAGAATTATGTTTACTTCTCTTTAAAACATAATTAGATTCTTTCTGGCGAACAGTGCCTGCCTTATGCTGCAAATTAAATTAAATTTCATTCACCTTCGGGTTGCTTTTTGTCCCCTTGAGCCCGTGCCCAACATAAAAATGCCTGTACATGGGCCCAGTTGGCAGAAAACATGCTCAGTGACAGAACAGGCTGGCAAACCTGTTTCATTTAAAGGGCTGCTTTACATTTGGCATCAAAAGAATGAAAAGAGAAAAACAGGGCAGAATAATGACAGAGTAAGCTTATGCATGACTTTTTGTTACCAGGAACATAGGCTACTGCAGCCAACGCCAAGCTCAACCTCTAGTTAAAGTTCTAACGACAAGCATAACATCAACAGAGTCAGACAAGCATCACCTCTACAGAGTCAGACAGTGAAGTGAATAATAAATGGGCTGTTTTATCTGGGATTAGACTGAACACAGTTCTGGTAGAGATCACAGTGCCAGTGAGACGATTCTGTGCTGAAAACTCTTTCAATCCCAAATTCACTTTGTGTTCTGTGTCTGAGAAGCCAGCGTCAGAGCTGAGACTGCAGTGAAGTGGTGGAAAAATCTCTCCCTAAACAAAGGAGGACAATCATTAAATAAAAGCTTAAAGCCGTGGGCATCACGTAACTGCTTCCCAACGCACATCCTGAAAGAGAGCTGTATGTCCTAGAACAAAACCTTTTGTTTTTTTACTTTTTATAATCAATAACCATTTGACTTTTACACTCTGTCAAAAGGTACTGAAGAATGTGTGTGAAATTTTGGAGAAATGGTCCAAAACCTTTTTACATTAACTTCTGTTATAAAAACTCCTGTAAAGTTTTCATTTTGGAGATACAAGGTTTAGTTCCAACAGTTTCAATATATACTCATTGGCTATAACAATAAAACCCCTTGCCTAGTATTGTGCAGGCCCCCTCGTGCCACCAAAACAGCTGTGTCCCGTCGAGGCATGGACTCCTCAAGACCTCTGAAGGTGCTGTGGTATCTGGTACAGCAGCAGATTCTTTAAGAGATGTAAGTCCTGTAAGAGGTGAGGTAGGGTCTTCACGGATTTGTCCAGCACATCCTACAGATACTCGATCAGATTGAGATCTGGGGAATTTGGAAGTCAACACCTTTAACTCGTTGTCTAGCTCCTCAAACTATTCCTGAACAATGTTCACAGTGTGCCAGGACACATTATGCTGCTGAAAGAGACCACTGGCATTACCATGAAGGGGATAGGTGTCAAAGTAACATCCACATAAATGCAGGACCTGAGGTTTCCAAGCAGAACATTGCTCAGAGCATGGGCGTCGGAACCATTATAGTATGGGGGGACATGCCCCCTCCCCACACACACACTTTTCAATATCATTGGTTTTGTTCCCCCCGCTTTTTGTTTCCCAGACAACGGCTGAGACTCTGCAAGCGCCCAATCACAACCCATATTATATGGACAAAAGTATTAGGACGCCTGACCATTACATCAACAGGGACACTGCATTTAGATACATAGACTTTAAAATGGAGTTGGCCCCTCTTTGCAGAATCCCCAATTCACCTGACACGCATGTCTCTGTGGAAGAAATTGGAGACCCCAGAGGAAACCCACGCCACCACAAGGTGAACATGCATGCGCGCGCACACACACACACACACACGCACGCGACCAGGACCCGGATTCAAATCCCCAAACCTGGAGGTGTGAGGCAACAGCGCTACCCACTGCACCACTGTGGAGCCCACACAAACATATAACTAGTATTAAACTAACTAACAAGTAACTAAATAGAGAAAGAAATAACTAAAAATAAAGCAGAACCGAGGCAGTATAGAGAGACTGGGCTTTATCTATGTGAGGATGGAAGGTGCTCCTGTAATGTGAAAGGGCTGCGGGCCGGTGTGTGGTGACGGACGGGTGTGCTGGTAGTGTGTCAGTGTGATCGCATGGTGCAGCTGTCGACTACAGACGCGCAGCAGTTCACACTTCTGTCACTTCTGAGTCGCGGAGAACATGGCGGCATGCGACTTGGAAGACAAACTGTGCCTTCGCCCAACACACACACAGCTGCTGCCAACACCAGGCACAGTGTGTGTGTGAGTGCTGCAGAGGGCATGTGAGGAGAGAATAACTCGGCCTGTCTGTGCACAGTGGGTCACTCTGAGGACGTCTACTCCCTCCCTCTCTCTCTCTCTGTCCCTACGTCTGTTCCTCCCTCCTCCTCCCTCGCTTTTTCCTCCGCCCTATAGCGCTAGTGTTCTGCTCGGCCTCCTCTGGACTCCGGGCCTCTGATCTGCGCTTCTCTGTCTTTCATTCTTTCTCTCCTCTCGCTTCTCTCCCTTTCATTCTTTCTCTCTCATCTTTCACTTTTTTTCTGCCTCTTGTTTGTTCTGAATTTTTTCCTCTTACTTCTCTTACTTTCTTAAATCTCTATCCTCTCATCTTTCCATTTCTCTCACGCTCTTGTTTCTCTCACTTTCTCTCCTTTCACTCTCTATTTCTTCCTCTTGCTCATTTTGTATTTCTCTCTCACACTTCACATACTCTCTCCTCTGGTTCTTTCCTCTCATTTGTTTAGTCTCTCTCTCTCTCTCTCACTCTCTCTCTCTCATATCTGTTCTCTTCTCTCACTCATCTTTTTCACTTTTGCTTCTCTCACTCCTTTTCTCTGTCTTACCAAACTCATTCTTTCTTTCTCTCTCTCTCTTGTTACTCTTTTTCTGCATCTCTTTCTCTCACTTTTCATACTCTTTCTTCTCCTGTAACTCATTCCAAAACTTTTCAGTAAATTAGCAAATGCTCATTCTCCGTTTCTTACTCTTTCTCTCATCTGAATCTCAATGGGTTGAGATACATACATACATACATACATACATACACACATACATACATACATACACACACACACACGCTAAATATGTAGTCTGAGCTAGTCGGGGTTGAGGAAAATGATGTTGGCATGAGGCTTTTAAAGCCCAAGTAGCTCACTAAACTTAGGACATGAAGACTTTGTGGACAAATGGAAAAAATTCAGTACCATTACTGCCATTACTGCGTACAGTGTATTTTCTAAGCATAATGTGAAAAGGTGTGCCCTTCCACAAAAACTTTTTTTTTTTTTCCTTCAAGTCTGTGGTTGGAGAAATATTCAGTGGCAGAACCAGGAACACTCCAACACTGAACTTTCTGCTGGAGTCCTCCAGCACGAGTGAAGCAGAAGGCCCATTCCAAAAGACTATGGGAGCGAAGAAAGCACATTGCTTTTGTTTTCTTTTGTAGGTTGAAATCAGTGCAGTGTCACTTCCCTGGCATTTAAAGAAAAATGACAAATAACCCCCAATCCCGCAAAAAAACAAACAAAAACAAAACAAAAAAACCAAAACAAAACAAAAAAAAAAACACAACATAATACTTTAAATATAATCTACCATAGAAACATTTTACACCAAAAATATAAAAATCACACTTCACAAACAAAAGGGCTACCAAACAGAGGTGATTAGATCGCAGGATCCACAAAGCCTCCCTGTAGTCCCACTTTCCTGAGAATTTGTCTCTAGTAGCTTCTAGCTCACATTTCTCAGAAAGCTGCTTTTTTTCATGCAAGAGGAATACAAATATAGTAGGAGTAGTTGTTACTAAATGGGGCACAAAGACCCGTCGTGCTGATGTCGAGGAAACTGTGTCCAGTCCCTTTGGCATTACAAGAGCACTCGCCTGCACCGCTGCCTGCCTTAATGCAGAGTTTAAAGCGCTCCAATGCGCCACGGACAAGAAGGAGGAGAGATTAATGATGGGCATTCACTTCTCTACCATCACAGTTTTTAGGCTAAACTGACCCCTGAAGGCCAATTCCGGGGGGCAGCAAAATGTGTCTGGAAATTTGATTGAATTAAATCACCGCTTGATTTAAATGCTATGTGCCAAAGCAGCTGCGTAGCATGGGGAGGACTGGAGGATTGTGGGTAACATACGTCCATCACCTGGGTTTAGCCAAAAGAAGAACAGAAGAGCGTCACATCCAAAAATAGTGAACAGTACCATCACCTTATCACTTACACGTCACACCACACGCGCTAGTCCACAGTTTTACGCGCCTAGTCACTAGAAAAAGCTATCGACTTCAATAGTTAAGCCACTTTTGGTACAATTGCAAAAAAGAGATATCAAACAACTTTATATTCTTTTTTTAAACGTTTTATAAATAATGCAAGATTCTCTATGTGAGTGTGTGTGTTTTTTAATATAAAATTCAAGACTCCACCATATAGACAAAGATTCTTAGAATACGTTACGCAACGTCACAGCGACAGATTTATGGTAAAGCTTGTGAGAGTGTGCCGGTTTATGCAACCAGATAGTCCCCGTTTCACTTACATAAGTGTTTTTTTTTTCTGTGTAAATTATGAGCAACCTTTTCTCCACGTTTTAAAATTTAGGGGGAGGGGTGGTTGGGGGCGGGGGGCGGCAAACCAACAAGGGAAACTAATCCCTTTCTGTAGCCACTGAAAGACAAAGACAGGGGGAAACGTATTAAACGAGCCATCAGCGAAGGGTTTATACTTTCAAAGTAACACAAACAGTAAAGAAGTAATTTTGCCAGCATAAAACAATGTAAAACACGTGACATATCTGAATTATCTCCATGAAGGCATGAAGGAAACAAAATCAGCAGTTTAGCTTTCCATGACAGAATAATCTTATTGCCTTGCTGACAAACTTTTATAGAAAAAAAAGAAATAAATACTTTATTTCTCCTGAAAAAAGGACTACCCAATCACATAAACTGGTCTCAGTTATCCTGATAGCTACCATACGAACATCAGCTCTCCTCTCATCTCCCTTTTCAGCAGTGGCTGGTCAGTGCACTACATTAAGCACGGGTAAAGGGATGCTGACGTATACAGTAGAGTACGTTCAGGGCACCAGTCCATGAAGCGTCTCGGACCTGATGCGGGGTAAAATTTTGTGTCTAAAGATCAGTATAAACGGGGAGAAGCCAATCCTGCGTCAGCTCCGATGCCGCCGCTTTGGAAACAGCCCTCTAAACTGTCTGACTGCTCCATTTTTATATTATTTCTCATGAGAAATAGCCTCACCTTTACTCCCCGTCCAGATGCTTTATAAGCACGAGGTGGTGGAGAAGAGTATGAAAAGTATCTCAGTGTTTTGCGACTCCTCCAAAGTACGAAAGGACGGAAAAAACGGCAAAATACAGCATATCGGAAACACAATGAAAACGTCTCAAAACGCTGCATAAAAGTCACAAATCATCATAAAAACAAAACACAGGAAATACACTTGGGCCCTAAAGTCAAACAATATCATACAAAAACAGAACACTACATAAACAGCGCTCACTGCAGCCACTAGGGACACTCACTAAAACAGATTTGCTTTTCTTTTTTTTCTCTCTTAATTTGGAGATGGAAGCCCAGGTTTCTGAATTAAAGTGTCCGTGATGTGGGCTCATCCTTTTTACTTGAACAGAAGAGAGGCTGGACTCACAACATCAGAAAGTAAGTATTATTAGGATGTTTGGGACGTCCGTCACCTCTGCCTCCCATCCGGTGGAGTGAAATTTGTACCAATTTGACCATTTGACCCACGCTGGGGGGTGCCTGAATTGTGATGCACTGACCAAACCTCTTGCATTTTTTTTCCCCTCCCAATCCTGGCCTGTACTAAGACCTCGCATCCGTTTTGGACTTTACTATCGTGATGACGCTGGTGGCCCCCACCTTGCCCGGTACGAGGGGCCCTATGACAGAGGCCAGGGGGCCACGGGCGGAGATGGGCACGGCCGAATTGGTGACTGGCGCCACGGGCCCTCGGGCCACAGTCCTGGCGAAGCTCTGGAGCGCCTCATATTTGGAGCGCAGGGCGTCCAGCTCCACCTTCATGCTTGCGTTCTCTGACGCCAGCTTCTCTACCTCCTGCTGCAGCTCCGCCTTCTGCCTCTCCAGCTCCTCCTTCTGCGTGACCCGCTTGACGCGGCAGCTGGCAGCGTAGCCGCGGTTCTTCAGTGTGCGCCGCCGCTGTTTCAGCTGCAGGATCTCCTCCTTGGTAAGGCCGCGCAGATGCTGGTTCAGCTCCCGCACTGACATGGACACCAGTTCATCATCCGTGAGGCTCGTGCCATTCTCGCCCGGCTCCCGCTTCACCTAGAGAGAAGGAAGAGCAGGAAACGAAATGAGCAAGAAATAAAGAAAATGCAGCAGGGAAGACGAGAGAAAAGATTGTTATATATTTGGTTTCTTCCCCCTTTACAGGGTTAATATACATAAAAGGGTAATAATTCATTCTGCACGTTTATTCATTTTCTCTTTTTACCACCTACAAGGCTGTGGCTCCTGATGTGCCTTTAATACTTATTTATGCAAATGAACTTCTAATTGGCTGCACCCTTCGTAAGTGAAACCAAACTGCTATAGCCTGAATGAGCATATGTACATGTACAAACTGTAGCTGAATGGGTGGCTATATGGAACTGTGCTTATGGTTGTGAAATCAAACCAGTCTGTTTTTGCAGCTCTTAAGCTGACGCTTTAATAGAGCAAAGAGGACACTCAGTGACCCTTTTAGACAAGTGAAGAGCAGAGAAATGAAAAAGTAGAACCGAAAAGGTGACAAACCTTCAAGGCTTTGTTTCCCTTGTTAGTGGTCGTCATGCCACGAGAGCCGCTTCCAAACCGCACAGATCTAGAAGACAGAAGGTGAAATGGTTAGAAGCATATCAAAATTGGGGCTGTAACATTTATTAAGTGTGTAAATCACTTAGAACTAGACTAAAAAACATACAAAGCATAAAGGCCTCAAGCGAATCCAAATCACTTTTAAAGTAACTGTCGAGTGTTAGGCAGAAAAGCACATGAAAGCAGTTTTAATTCCTCTCACCACATGTACCATCACCCAGTTACCTTCCTCTGACGAGAGACCTGGACTAGTGAAAGTGCCAACACTTAAGCCCCAGTTTCCTGTCTCCAACTTCCTCTGTGGTTCTAGCGGTTGGGTGCCTTCACTAAAGCTCTAGAACACCTTTCTCGCAAGTGTGATGCTACATGCTGATAGGCTGATAAAAAACCCACAGGGGAGGAGCAAAGCGGCCCAGGAGGAAGTAGTGGCACGGGCAACAGTCCAGGGGATTACCAGGCAGTAATGGTGACTAATTAGCATGTGCTCAGTCAAATTGTAAAGAAAAATGGGATGTCACTTGATATATAAGAGATAAAGGATATCTGATGTCTACTTTTCTAATTTAGTTATAGTTATAGTCAGAAACGGACCTAAAAATTATGTTGCGAATCAACATTAGCCCATTAGGCACTGCATTAATTTACACACAGGAAATTAAAATTTATATCATCATTTAATTCTGATCTACAGGTCTCAATTCCAACAAATGGCAAATACAGCAAATTTACAAAAAATTTAAAAGGTTAACTCTACACACACACACACACACACACACACACACACACACACACACACACACACACACACATTTCCTGCAAACATTTTTTCCATTATATTTTTATATTAATTGATATATGTACTATTAATATGGACACATACTTTCAAGCACAGCTAAAGTTTGATATTAATAAAATTTCGTTTATTAATATTTGAGATGGAACTATGATGTTTGGCTGGAACTTTTGAAGAATACAAATAGTCACACAGATCTGAAAATCATGCGACAAATGAAGATTACACTGTTGGGCACTGCATTAATCCTCACACAGGAAATTAAAATAAATGTTACAATTGCATTCAATCTACATTCTGTCTCAACAGGTTCAGTGTCAACAAATGGCAAATGTAGCAAAAATAGATTGTTTTTATTTCATAAACCACACACACACACACACACACACACACACACACACACACACACACACACACACACACACACACACACACACA